>PVIY010060355.1:0-11663 GCA_004026745.1 Myrmecophaga tridactyla
GGACAGCACTTCACAGTGACACAGGACAGCACTTCACAGTGACACGGACAGCACTTCACAGTGACACGGGACAGGGCTGCACAGTGACACGGGACAGCACTTCACAGTGACACAGGACAGCACTTCACAGTGACACGGACAGCACTTCACAGTGACACGGGACAGGGCTGCACAGTGACACGGGACAGGGCTCCGTACTTTCCAGCATTGCCCGAAAGTCTGAGAACTAGTTCACTTATTTAACCACCATTTCCCCAAACCTATTTAAGCAGAAAAGGGTCCTCTCTAGGGCACACTTACAAACACTACATATGAAACTGGGCTTCACGAAACACCCATTTTATCATCCGTGCGTAGGCGTTTTTCATAGGTCTCTATTCCAAAGGCACAAAGGACACACAGCAAAGCCAGCCCTGGATGCTGCTGAGCAGTGCAGTAAAGCTTTTATGAAAATTGGGTTTCCCTTCTCTGGGTACTTCTTCCTTGTTTTATAACCCTCAGGGATTTGTCTCTCTTTTATTTATTTTTTTATTGTTTTGAAAGTTCTCTTTACATATGAAAGATATTAGCTCTCATATAATCATTCTATATGTTGCAAATATTTTCTTCAGTTTGTGTATCCATTTCAGTGTTCAAGGTATTCTTGTATGCAAACATTTTATATTATTATTAAATCAGATCTATTAATCTTTTCCTTTAAGGATTCCACTTCTTGTTCATACTTTAAAAAGTTCCTCTCTACTCCAATATGAAATAAAAATCTATCTTCATTTTCTTCTCATATTGTATTTAGTTTTTTCCCATTTATATCTTTAATCAAGATGAAATACTTTTTGGATATTTGGCATGATTAGCCTCAAGACTATTTATGGAATAACACACCGATTCTCCCAGAAATTGCAAATGACTCATTTATCACCTAAGTTCCTAATAGGGCTCCTCTCTGGGCTTCTGGGTTTCACTGCAGGGACGCATTTCTGCATTAGAGTCCGTGGACCAGCGGCACGCCCACTCGCACTGCAGGACACATTCACGTATCTGGTGTTCGTGGCTGTCTTCAGAAATGTCCCTTCTTGTTCGTGCATCTCCCCAAAGAACATGAGAATCAAGTTCTCCTTTCCAAAAAAAAAAAATTGACATTATATTAAATTTAGAGATTAATTACGGAAAACTGACTTTAAAAAATACAATTAAGAATTTAAACCCAGAAACACAGCATATCTTTTTAATTCTTCCTTTTTTTTGAAATATAATACATATCTCTCATCTTTATTCTTATTTGATGAGAGTTTGGTTTTGTATTGTGAATATTTTTTATTGTACGATTTTTTAATATTTTTATTGACAAAGCAACATAAAAACATAAACATTCTCAACATATGAACATACATACTTATACATACCATTTCCCTTACCCTTCCCTCTCATTGACCAGTAGTATTTCCATCTACCCAATATATTTTAACCTTTGTTCCCCCTATTTTTTTTTCCTGTATCCTTTACCACTCCCTTCCACTGATCCCCTGATGCTGAGTCCGAGCTCATTCTAGGATTTCTGTCCCACATTGCCAGGGACGTTTATACCCCTGGGAGTCATGTCCCACGTAGAGGGGAGGGCAGTGAGTTCATGTGCTGAGTTGGCTTAGAGAGAGAGGCCACATCTGAGAAACAAAAGAGATTCTCTGGGGGTGACTCTTAGGCCTAATTTTAAGTAGGCTTACCCTATCCATTGCGGGGATAAATTTCATATGAACAACCCCCAAGATTGAGGGCTCAGCCTATTGATTTGGTTGTCCCCACTGCTTGTGAGAATATCAGGAATTCTCCAAATGGGGAAGTTGAATTATCCCCCTTTCTTACCAGTCCCCCGAGGGGACTTTGAAACTACTTTATTCACTATTCAAATCACTCTGAGATTTATTGAGGCATCACTCTGGACAAACCCACAAAATCTCATGCCCTACTCAAGGTTCCATGTACTTATGGTGTTCAATTAAATTGTCCATTGAAGGCTTTCCCACATCGATGGCATTCATATGTTTTCTTTCCAGTGTGAGTTCTCTCATGCTGTCTCAGTTCAGAACATTTAGTAAAGGCTTTCCCACACAGATGACATTCATCGGGTTTCTCTCCAATGTAAGTTCCATTGTTATGTATACACCAGAGTTTTGAACAAAGGATTTCTCCATTAGATGACACTCATATGACTTCTAATATGAAAATGCTTTTGGTAATGAAAAGATGATTGGTTAAAATTTAAAAAAAGATGATTGGTTAAGGGTGGGCCACAGTGGCTCAGCAAGCAGAATTCTCACCTGCCAGGCCGGAGACCCAGGTTTGAATCCCAGTGCCTGCGCATGCAAAAAAAGATATATATATATATATGTATGATTAGTCATTGAGGGCTTTTCCAAATAGATTGCTGCAATAGGGCTCCATCCCTTGTGAGTTAATACACGCTGAGTCACGATGGAACTGTGAGTACAGTCTTCTGGCAATTCACCACGTACCATCCACTCTTATGAGTGTGAGAATCCTGCTTCGATGACATGATGGTAGATATGTTTTTCCCGCAGATATGACGCATGGAAAACATTTCTTGTTTTTTAACACTACTTTCCCTGCCCACTGAGAGCAGATGACTGATACTCTCCAGCATCAAATCTCTGAGCAGCTTTCTCTGGGATGTATCCAGCATGGCCCACTCTTCCTGAGTGAATTCTGTAACTACATCTTCCGAGTTCCCTGACTCCAGCGACTGCGCTGTCAACAGCTCAGCTGACAACTGTCTTCTCTGGGTTTACACTCACAACAAGATAAACAATGGGTCGTAATGTCTCAGAATCCCCATAGGCTGAGGAGGTCAAATAATATTCATATTGCTGGGTGGTGGTGGTGAATAAAATTAATATTGTTGGGAGAAGGATAAGAGAAGGGGGAGGTAAAACAGAGAAAATGGGATTTAACAGACGAGTATGGCTGCTGAATCACTATATGGATATTTATTCTAGCTTCCAAGGCTTCAGAACAGCTGGAAGGAAAAATCTGAGCTGGTGGAATGGGAGCCCATGACAAACTCTGGGATCTGTTCTGAAACTACTTGTTGAAGAGTGCTTGGAAAATTGTTGCTTTTTTCTTTCTTTGCTTTTGTTCTAGTTTGCTAGCTGCCAGAATGCAATATACCAGAAACGGAATGGCTTTTTTTTTTTAGCATTTCAAACTAAATTTATTTTAACATTTGTTCCCATTATTTATTTTTATTCCATATGTTCTACTCGTCTGTTGACAAGGTAGATAAAAGGAACATCAGACACAAGGTTTTCACAATCACACTGTCACGTTGTGAAAGCTATATCATTATACAATCATCTTCAAGAAACATGGCTACTGGAACACAGCTCTACATTTTCAGGCAGTTCCCTCCAGCCTCTCTATTACATCTCGGATAACAAAGTGATATCTACTCAATGCGTAAGAATAACCTCCAGGATAACCTCTCGACTCTGTTTGGAATCTCTCAGCCATTGACACTTTGTCTCATTTCACTCTTCCCCTTTTTGGTTTAGAAGGTTTTCTCAATCCCTTGATGCTGGGTCTCAGCTTATTCTAGAGTTTTTCTCAATCCCTTGATGCTGAGTCCCAGCTCATTCTAGGATTTCTGTCCCACATTGCCAGGAAGGTCCACACCCCTGGGAGTCATGTCCCACGTAGACAGGGGGAGGGTGGTGAGTTTGCTTGTTGTGTTGCCTGGAGAGAGAGGCCACATCTGAGCAACAAAAGAGGTTCTCTTGGGGGTGACTCTTAGGCCTAATTTTAAGTAGATTTAGCCTGTCCTTTGTGGGGTTAAGTTTCATATGAACAAGCCCCAAGACTGGGGGCTCAGCCTATAGCTTTGGTTGGCCACACTGCTTGTGAGAATATCAAGAATTCAACTTGGGGAGGTTGAATTTTCCCTCGTTCTCACCATTCCCCGAAGGGGACTTTGCAGATACTTTCCCACTCATTGATCAAATCACTCTGGGATTCATCAGGGCATCACTCTGGACAAACCAACAAAATCTCATGTCCTACCCAAGGTTCCATGTACTTATGTTATTCAACCAACTATCTACATAAGTTATATTAGGAAATGCACTAGTCAAAATATAAATTTTGTCCCAAAAAACATTTTTTGCTTTAGTCTCACACATAAGTTGAAATTTTAAAATATTAATTACCATCTATTTTCAGCACACTGCAATAATGACATTCCTTTGTTCTTCCTCATGCAAAAACATTTTTTAAATTTGTACATTTATCACTGTTATTATACACTCTAGGCATTCCCAGATTATAACATCTCAATCTTTAACATCTATCTTTCTTTCTGATTTCATTTATGTCCCCAACCCTCCTCCCTCTATCATTCTCACATGCAGCTTCATTCAGTGTTTTAACATAATTGTATTACAGTTAGGTAGTATTCTGCTGTCCATTTCTGAGTTTTTATATTCAGTCCTGTTGCACAATCTGTATCCCTTCAGCAACAATTACCCAATATCTTACCCTATTTCTATCTCCTGATGGTCTCTGTTACCAACAAAATATTCCAAGTTCATTCACTAATGTCAGTTCATATCAGTGAGACCATATAGTATTTGTCCTTTTGTTTCTGGCTAATCTCAGTCAGCATAATGTCCTTAAGGTCCATCCATGTTGTTACATACTTCATAACTTTATTCTGTCTTATAGCTGCATAATATTCCATCGTATGTATATGCCACAGTTTGTTTAGTCACCCGTCCATTGACTTTTCGGCTGCTTCCATCTCTTGGTAATTGTAAATAATGCTGCTATAAACATTGGTGTGTAAATGTCCGTTTGTGTCCTTGTCCTCATGTCCTTTGAGTAGAGACAGCATATACATAGGTCCTGTTTTTAAATCCATTCTGCCAGTCTATGCCTTTCGATTGGGGAGCTTAATCCATTAACATTTAGTGTTATTACTGCACGGGTAGTACTTTCTTCTACCATTTTGCCTTTTGGATTTTATATGTCATATCTAATTTTCCTTCTTTTTACCTTTACTCATAGTCCTCCTTTCTACACTCTTCTCCACACCTCCCTCTTCTGTCTTTTCCTATCTGTCTCTAGTATGCCCTTTAGTATTTCTTGCAGAGCTGGTCTCTTGGTGACAAATTCTCTCAGTGATTTTTTGTCTGAAAATGTTTTAATTTCCCCCTCATTTTTGAAGGACAATTTTGCTGGATATAGAATTCTCAGTTGGCAGTTTTTCTCTTTTAATAATTTAAATATATCATCCCACTGTCTTCTCACCTCCATGGTTTCTGCTGAGAAATCTATGCATAGTCTTATTGGGCTTCCCTTGTATGTGATGGATTTCTTTTCTCTGGCTGCTTTCAGGATTCTCTCTTTCTCTTTGACCTCTGACATTCTGATTAGTAAATGTCTTGGAGTACATCTATTTGGGGTATGCTGCACTTCTTGGATCTGTAATTTTAAGTCTTTCATAAGAGTTGGGAAATTTTCAGTGATAATTTCCTCCATTAGTTTTTCTCCTCCTTTTCCCTTCTCTTCTCCTTCCGGGACACCCGCAACACGTATATTTGTGCGCTTCACATTGTCTTCCAGTTCCCTGACTCTCTGCTCATATTTTTCCATTTTTTCCCTATATTTTCTTTTTCTTGTCATATTTCGGATGTTTCGTCCTCCAGTTCACTAATCCTATGTTCTGCCTCTCAAAATCTACCATTGTAGATTTCCATTGTTTTTTTTTTCATCTCTTCTACTGTGCCTTTCGTTCCCATAAGTTCTGTGATTTGTTTTTTCAGACTTTCGATTTCTTCTTTTTTTCATTCTTTGCCTTCTTTATATCCTCCCTCAATTCATTGATTTGGTTTTTGATGAGGTTTTCCATGTCTGTTTGTATATATTCTGAATTAACTGTTTCAACTCCTGTATCTCATTTGAATTGTTGGTTTGTTCCTTTCACTGGGCCATATCTTCAATTTTCCTAGTGTGATTTGTTATTTTTTGCTTGCGTCTAGGCATTTAATTACCTTAATTAGTTTATTCTGGAGGTTGTTTTCACTTCTTTTATGTAGGGTTTTCTGGCTAGGTGAATTTGTTGTCTGTCTGTTCTCTGACATTCAGTTCAGCTTTTTCTGGACCTCTAGCTTAAGTTTTGTTTAACAGTGGAGAATTTTTCAGTTCTTGTTTCTTGCCCTGCTTGTATGGTGCTTCCCCCCCCCTTAGGAGGGTCTACTTAGGTATTATAGACCCCAGCCAGATTTTCCCAGACCAAACTGGCCTCCTATCAGGAGGAAAGAGTCACCTGCGTCGGTTTTCCCTGAGGGTGAGACCCAGCAGGTTGAAAGACTTTCCTATGAAGTCTCTGGGCTCTGTTTTTCTTATCCTGCCCAGTATGTGGTGCTTGTCTGCCTGCAGGTCCCACCAGCATAAGATGATGTGGTACCTTTAACTTTGGCAGACTCTCCTTACTGGGGGCGTGGTGGAGACAGAGGAGAGGTTGTAGGCTGGTTTTAATGGCTTCAAGTTACCAAGCCCTGGTGTCTGAATTTCTTGAGGGAGAGATTCTACCTGAGTTGGGCTTCACCCCTCCCCTGGGGAAGGCACAGGTTCTAGACAAACCCTCAAATGAGCTTGTTTCTGCCTATGTCTGGGGCAGTTGCAGCAGTTGCAGCCTGAGAAGCCCTGCCACTGTATCCAAAGACAGTCAAGGCTTTGTAGAAACACAGCCACAAAAACCTCTGTTTCCATTTTTTTTTTCTTTTTCCATCAGCCCTGCCCCCTTGGCGCCGGGACAAAAATGAGCTCCCTCTGCTTTGACCAGGTTCACCTGAGCTGGTGGCCTATTTTTAGTAGTCAGAATTTGTGAATTAATTCCACAATTGGCGTTTGGTTGGGCTCAGCCCCTGCTGCTGGTAAAGTCTCTTTCCTTTCCCTCTGGGAAGCAGCCTGTGGGGGAGGGATGCCAGCCGAGGAGTTGGGGAACTCACGGTTCTGGGGATCTCGCAGCCAGTCCAGCTGGTCCAGACTGGGGTACGCTGTGTGTCTGGTCACTGACGTGGCCCCAGGAGCTGTTCTGTACTGTTTCTGGTTATTTAGCAGTTGTTCTGGAGGATGAACTAAAACGTGCACAGTGCTAAGCCGCCATCTTGGCCCGGAAACCACCCCCTTGATTTTTAAAGTCTGGAGTGGCTTTTAAAAGGGGAATTTAATCAGTTGCTAGTTTACACTTCTAAGGCCAAGAAAATGTCCCAATTAAAACAAGTCTATAGAAATGTCTAATGTAAGGCATCCAGGGAAAGATACCTTGGTTCAAGAAGGCCGATGAAGTTCATGGTTTCTCTCTCAAATGAGAAGGCACATGGTGAACAGGGTCAGAGCTTCTCTCTCAGCTGGAAAGACATGTGGCGAACACGGCATCATCTGCTAGCTTTCTCTCCTGGCTTCCCTTCATGAAACTCCCTGGGAGGCATTTTCCTTCTTCATTTCCAAAGGTCACTGGCTTGTGGGCTCTCTGCTTCTTGTGGCTATGTTAGAAATGAAGTGGCAGACCCCAGACCCGGAGAAAATATTCCAATACATATACCTGACAAATATCCATTTCCGGAATATATTACAAATCTATAGGAAAATGACAAAGGACTAGATTTATTTTTTTTAATTGTGCAAAACCCACATGAGAAAACAAGCAGGTCACAAGTGAGCAGCTCGGCCTCATCAACCACCAGGAAAACCAAATGGGGGCCAGCGTGAGAAGCTGCCACACCCTGCAGAGCTCACGCCGCGTGCACACCCGCATCTCTCCCGGGGGAAGGGAGACGTCCACACGGGAGCCCACAACAAATGCTCACAGACGCCTCACTCCTTAGCAGCCGACACACCGGAAATGGCCCAGGTGTGCTTTAACAGGTGGACAGCCGGGCACGGGCGCACGGCGGAAAGCCACTCGGCGCTGAACAGGAATGAACTCGAGACCCGCCGTACCCGGGAAGCATCTCCAGCTCACGCACAACTAAGCGGTGTGAAGAGCAGATCCCACGGGGCTGCGTACTGCAGGATTCCACTCATGTAATAATCCCACGGGGCGCGGATTAGCGCTTGCCCGGGGCTGGGGGGCGCACGGGGCCTGCGGACGGAGCTGGTCCCCACCCCAACTCCGCCAACGCCAGCGACCCGTGGGTGTTGTGTCAGTTTCACTCGCCAACACTTTCAGCGGGGAAAGCGGGTTCTCATTTCCTGCAACTGCCCGTACACCTACAATGATCTCAACATAAAGTTTAATTTTTAAAAAGTATTGTTAAAAGCAGAAAAAGAAAAAAAAAAGCCAGGTGACTGTGAATTTCTCTAGTGAATTCCGACCTCCTGCAAGCCCAGCGGGGCCTTCTAGGAGGGTCACTGCCCGGAGCTGGAGAAGCCCAAGGCTCAGGCCAAGCTGGCTGGTAAGGATGTCATGTGAGCCACAAATGTAAGCTGCACTGCTCCAGCAGTCGGTTTTAAAAAGCAAAATGAAACAGCAAAACTGCATTGTAAACTATCTTTTAGCTAGTCCAACGTATCCAAAAGATGATCCTTTCAGCCCACGAGTAAGCACGGTAAATGAGATATGTTCATCTTTCCCTTCTTTGACAGCTGGCATCTGTCGTCACTGCTGGCTCCTCTCAGCTGGACCGTCCACACCTGAGACGCAGGCCTCACCTGCCCTCTGGGGCAAGGTCTCCCCCAGGGACAGAACCCTGCCCCGAGGCCCGGGGAGGGAGGGGCGGAGGCCAGGCACCGGCTCAGACGTGAGTGGGCACATGGAGGGAGTTGGGGAGCCAGACACCCTGCCTCGGGGGGGGGGCGGGGCACAGGAGGCTCACGGGACTGCAGGGCCCCTGAGGCACAGGGGTGCGGCCGGGTTCTCTGGGGCTTCCCGGCCAAGCGACACCTGCCGTGGTCTGGGAGCCAGACTCAAAGGCAGGTGGTCGGTTCTGTAAAGAAGGAAAAATAACCTGCCAACGCGGCCTGGAGCTCGGGGGAGAGGCATTTGTGGGGGATCCCAGGATGGGGCCTGCAGAGCACAGGGCACTTCCAGGAAGTGAGGGGACGGAAGGGGGCCAGGGAGATACCCCTCAAAACTGTGGGCTCTGACACTTTGCTGTGGGACCCCAAGACTCAGACACCCCGCCTTGGAACCCCAAGACTCAGACACCTGGCTGTGGGACCCCAATGGGGACCAAAGGCAGGCTGGGGTAGCTGGGCCCGGGCAGCTCTCAGGGAGTGAGCGAGAAGGGGGAGGGCAGGCAGGGGGCCGCCCCGAGCTCTCTGGGATGTGGCTTGGAGCTCCCGCCCCAATTTGGAGGCCAGGATGAGAGACTGTCCTCCCTCAACAGGAGAAGCCACTTCCTCCTATTACCCATGGGGAAATTGAGGCCAGGGGCCCCCAGCAATGTGTCACCAGCAGGCCTGCCCCCTCCCGCTCACCATAGGCCTCTCCCGCCCCACCCAGGGGTCCCTGCGTCCCCCTGCCGGGGTGCCTCCAGCCAACCACCGGACCAGAGACTCTCTTGGGCCAGGGGTGAGGCTTCCAGGCCCCGCCCTGGCCCGCCCTGCCCCGCCCTGCTGTTGGGACCTCACAGCCCCTGATGATACACCAGGCACAAAATGTGTCCCCTCTGTAGGGGCTGATGCCTGGCATGGCCTGGGCACCCTGAGGGGCCCCAACAGACCCCGAGTGTGGACTGGAGCCAGACGGCCGGTCAGCGTGCACACCCCGGTGCTGCCGCTTCCTGGCTGTGTGACCTTGCTCACGTGCCTCAACCTCTCTGCGCTGGGTCTCCTTGTCTAATAAACACATGGGCAGTTTTGGAGACTGAGAACAGGGCCTGGCAAATGGGAGGCGGATGCAGCTGATGTTACGTGACCCAGCTGGGTAGGCCAACACCATGCAGGTGAGGACGTGGGGCTGAGAAGGGGAACCTGCCGCGCCCCCAGAGCCACTGGGCGGCAGGGCCAGCAGGGACCAGGGGCTCAGCCCCAGTACAGCTCTGACCGCTGGTGGCAGCAGCAGGGCCCCAGGGCCGCGCCCCTCCTTCTTGGGTCACTGCGGCCATCCCTGCTTGTCCTGGGCTGCCCCAGCTACCTGCTGGGGGGCTGTGACGGGTGGAAAGCCCCAGGACATGGCGGAAAGTCCCCAGTTCTACAGCAGCCTCTTTGCTGACCTCCACCCAGGAAGGGAGAGGACGCAGGTACGCCTGCCGCAATTCCAGAGCTTGTAAAAGCAGGAAGTGGAGGCTCTGATTTTGCTCAGTGGGTTCTAATTCCCCAAGTCCAGGGCTCTGTGAGACGGTGCCCACCCCATGGCACCCCTGTGGCTTCCCCAGCCTCCATCTACCTCTGCCCCCACCTCTGTCCACCCCTATCCCCACGCTCATTTCTAAACACCCCCAGGTGCCCACCCTGGACAATCCCGGACAATTCAATCTCAGCGTGGCCAGAACTGAACCCTCAGGCAGGGCCCTGGGCCTGGAGGCGGAAAGGGAAACTGAGTCAGGGCTCCCTGTGTCGGGAGGAGGCACCCTCACGGCTCTGCACCGTGAACTCCTCATTTCAGTGTAAAATGCCACAAGGTAAGAAGTTCTAGCATCACTCCTCGCTGTCCCCCCAACCGGCCCCCCAGACTCCCCCACACTGCCCCGAGAGGCCCAGTGCAGGGTCCTCCCGCCAGGGCCGTGCATCCACTCCGCAGGCCCAGCCCATGAGGGCCCAGGAGGGTCCTTCTAACACACCCTGCCCAGGTCACTTTCCCCCAAGAGGCCTGCGGCTTTGGGGCTGCTGGGCTTGAACCCAGCCCGGACACTAGGGCCGCTGCACGCTCGCGCTTGGCCTGAGGCTCTTTCCACCCTCTCCCCTCTGGATACTTCCCCTCCAGGACACCTTCCCCACCCTTCTGGAAGCTTCTCCCCCTTGCAGATCCACCATCCCTCAGGCTCTGGCCCTCATGCTGGCTCCCCTGGTGGGCTGGAAGCTGGCCAAGGTCTCACGTGGCCTCTACTGGACTCACGTCCATCGTGGGGTCACTGGCCTTCCGGCACTTTCTTTATCAGCTCGCTGGAGCAGGGGTGGACTGCAGCCGGGAACCTCCTGTGGAGTGTGCTCATTTTAAAGAAGAGGGCAGGGAGGCCAGAGAAGGAGAAAGGGGCCAGCAGCACTCAGCCTGCGAGCGCAGGGCCAGCCCGGCACCCAGCAGAGGCCCTGAAGCCAGTGGCAGGACCCGCCCCCCCCATCAGCCACCCTCCCTGTAGCTGCTCCAGCCCTGGCAGGACCCTGACAGAGATTCCAGCCCCACCCCAGGCCCCTGCCTCAATCCAGCCCCCATGGAGCTTTTGGGTCCCACCCCCTGAGGGGCTGCAGCTTAGGGTGGGGGTGGGGGTGGCAGGGTCCCCCTGCGGAGCCCAGGCCCTGGCCTGGGTGAAACCCCTGCCTTCTGGCTTTCCCCGGTTCAAACAGCGGAGGCGAGGGGCCGGCCAGGGTCCCCTGTGGGAGGTGAGAAGCGGGGGTGGGGGGGCCAGGCCCAGGAGCAGCGGGCCTGGGAGGGAAAAAGGCCCAGGAAGCTTTCCAGAAGCTTCCAGCACCAAGGGAAGGTTGGGGGGGGG
>PVIY010060356.1:0-11664 GCA_004026745.1 Myrmecophaga tridactyla
TGCTTTCTTCTACCATTTTGCCTTTTGGATTTTATATGTGATATCTAATTTTCCTTCTTTCTACACTCTTCTCCACACCTCTCTCTTCTGTCTTTTCGTATCTGTCTCTAGCAATCCCTTTAGTATTTCTTGCAGAGCTGGTTTCTTGGTCACAAATTCTCTCAGTGACTTTTTGTTTGAAAATGTTTTAATTTCTCCCTAATTTTTGAAGGACAATTTTGCTGGGTATAGAATTCTTGGTTGGCAGTTTTTCTCTTTTAGTAATTTAAATATATCATCCCACTGTCTTCTCACCTGCATGGTTTCTGCTGAGAAATCTACACATAGTCTTATTGGGTTTCCCTTGTATGTGATGGATTGCTTTTCTCTTGCTGCTTTCAAGATCCTCTCTTTCTCTTTGACCTCTGACAGTCTGTTTAGTAAGTGTCTTGGAGTACGTCTGTTTGGATCTATTTTCTTTGGGGTATGCTGCAATTCTTGGATCTGTAATTTTAAGTCTTTCATAAGAGTTGGGAAATTTTCATTGATGATTTCCTCCATTAGTTTTTCTCCTCCTTTTCCCTTCTCTTCTCCTTCTGGGACACCCACAACACGTATATTTGTGTGCTTCATATTGTCATTCAATTCCCTGAGTCCCTGCTCATATTTTTCCCTATAGTTTCTGTTTCTTTTTGGATTTCAGATGTTCCATCCTCCAGTTCACTAATCCTAACCTCTGTCTCTTGAAATCTACCATTGTAGGTTTCCATTGTTTTTTTCATCTCTTCTACTATGCCTTTCGTTTCCATAAGTTCTGTGATTTGTTTTTTCAGACTTTCCATTTCTTCTTTTTGTTCATTCCTTGCCTTCTATATATCCTCCCTGAATTCATTGATTTGGTTTTTGATGAGGTTTTCCATGTCTGTTCATATATTCTGAATTAATTGTTTCAGCTCTTGTATTTCATTTGAGCTGTTGGTTTTTTGTTCCTTTGACTGGGCTATATCTTCAGTTTTCCTGGTGTGATTTGTTATTTTTTGCTGGCATGTAGGCATTTAATTACCCTAATTAGTTTATTCTGGAGATTGTTTTCACTTCTTTTACCTAGGGTTTTCTTGCTGGATGAATTTGTTGTCTTATCTGTTCTTTGGCATTCAGTTCAGCTTTTCTGGACCTCTAGCTTAGCTTTTGTTTAACAGAGGAGAATTTTTCAGTTCTTGTTTTCTTGTTTCTTGCCCTGCTTGTATGGTGCCTTTTTCTCCCCATCCTTAGGAGGGTCTACTTAGGTATTACAGACCCCAGCCGGATTTTCCCAGACCAAACTGGCCTCCTATAGGAAGGAAAGAATCACCTGCATCGGTTTTCCCTGAGGGTGAGATCCAGCAGGTTGAAAGACTTTCCTGTGAAGTCTCTGGGCTCTGTTTTTCTTATCCTGCCCAGTATGTGGTGCTTGTCTGCCTGCAGGTCCCACCAGCATAAGATGATGCAGTACCTTTAACTTTGGCAGACTCTCCCTGCTGGGAGCATGGTGGAGACAGAGGAGAGGTTGTAGGCTGGTTTTAATGGCTTCAAATTACCAAGGCCTTGTGTCTGAATTCCTTGAGGGAAGGATTCCACCTGAGTTGGGCTTCACCCCTCCCCTGGGGAAGGCACAGGCTCCAAACACGCCGTCAAATGAGCTTGTTTCTGCTTATGCCTGGGGCATTTGCAGCCTGAGAAGCCCTGCCGCTGTATCCAAAGACAGTCAAGCCTTTGTAGAAACACAGCCACAAAAACCTCTGTTTCCTTTTCTTTTCTTTTCTGCCAGCCCTGCCCCCTTGGTGCTGGGGCAAAAATGAGCAACCTCTGCTTTGACCATGTTTACCTGAGTTGGGTGCCTATTTTTAATCATCAGAATTTGTTAATTAATTCCACAATTGGCATTTGGTTGGGCTCAGCCCCTGCTGCTGGTAAAGTCTCTTTCCTTTCCCCTCTGGGAAGCAGCCTGTGGGGGAGGGGCGCCGGCCGCCACTACTTTGGGAACTCACGGTTCTGGGGGTGCTTGCTGCTGGTCCAGCTGGTCCCGACTGGGTACGCTGTGTGTCTGGTCACTGACATGGCCCCAGGAGCTGTTCTGTACTGTTTCTGGTTATTTAGTAGTTGTTCTAGAGGATAAACTAAAACGCGCACATTGCTAAGCTGCCATCTTGGCCCGGTTCTCCAGGTTTTATTAATAAAATAAAATAAAAAAGATCTTCCAATCTTACAGTCTCAAATATTATATTGTCCATGGAGAAAAAACCTCAGGAAACTTTATGTTTGTCTTTCACAGTTATTATCTCCATCAGAGGCAACTGAAAATTTCATATCAAAACAAATTTGGTTGGCACCCCCACAGTTCTATGAAATAAGAAGACTCAAGAACTTTGCCTCTCTCTCAGACTTGCACAAATTTTGTTTGGATCGTGCAGTAGAAGGGAGGGAAAGATGGATGCCAATCACATTGTTAACTGCTGACGGGACACTGCAGCTTTTTCCAGGTAAATCAGTAAAGCATCAATGCTTTTGTTAAGTCTTTACTTCTAATGCACCATGTAGCTGTATTTCCCAGCACAAAACGTGAATTTCAGCCTGTGTTTAATACCCTACTTGGGTCAAAGTTTTTAACCATAACATTTTTCATAATCAGGGATTCCAAATAGTGCCACCTTATGCACACACAAATATATTTGTATTGTATACACACACATAATGTTACATATAAAGATTTACAGAAATATGTTTCTCACCACTGACAGAGTTCTTTCCCACACATCTCACTTTTTTACATTTTAATTTTGAGCTCATCAGATCTTGTAAGTTATCAGCTTACTTGAATTAGGGAGAATTTGCTGGTGGTCAGTTGTTGGGCAAGTGTGGGATGGGTTTTTGTGGCTTTGTAGAGTAAGGCTTTGTGCCCCATCTTGCTTCGTTGCTGTCTCAGTTCTTCAGAATAGTAATAAACTTTGTTACTCAACCTATGTGAGACAGTTTAGAGGTTTTGACATGTAAATGATAATTTCTCTAATTCAAACTTAAAATTATCAGAGCAGCACACATGGAAATACCAGAAATATATGTATATCAAGGCCAATATTGATATAGTGTTGAATAGGGTAAAGTTATGAACTAGTGTAAAAGTTACAGTTTATGATGAGAACATACTAGTTATAAGTGTTTATTTGCCCAAAGACAATACTTGACTAGGGTGGGGGTGGAAAGAGGAAAACATTGAAAATACAAGGTGTCAAGATAAGCTCATAAAATTTGGTTTATTGAACAACTATCTCAATTCCAAACACATGAAATAGGTAAAAATGAATACTGATGTATATGTCACTAATAGATTGTAATGTTTTATAAAGTAATGCTTTATGGGATTAAAAATTTTATTATTTTTCAGGTGATGAGCTATACTTGGAAGATTTAGACTATTTAGAAAAACATTTATCCACTGCAAAAACTATTGAAGAAATCATGAAAGAAGGCGAGAAGTTTCACCGAATAGTGATACACAATCACTATCTTTATAGTCTTTTTGTGACTGTTCAGTCAGAGTATAAGCATGTTTATCCTAAGTCATACGTCATAGCCAAGAGCCATATGTAGAGGGCTGCTTGTTTGCAAACTGGCATATTTGAAGTAGTCCTGATTAATAAGGAGGGTTGACCAGACTTGTTTGAAACTGAGGGACCTTAATGCCTGTAAAAATTATAGCACAATCTTTCTCATTTCAAGTGAATTATTGAGATTTCCTGCTTATTTTATACTTTAAACTTCACAGTATGCTACCAATATAAAGTATTAATGCTCTTGTTACCAATGTGAGAAAAAAAATTCAGCAGTTTTCACTTCTATATTGTTTTATTATCGCAAAAGTTCAAATAAGATGTCATACTGTGTCTGTTTTTCTAACTATCCAGTGTATTAGCCTTTCCCTGATGTGCTTAGCAGTTTGATCCATGCATTCTGTAGACTTTCTACTGGAATTAATTTAAGGGTGTCATGACTAGATGGTAAAATAGACTTGAGACAGCCTTTAAGTGAGAATGTCATTTTCTTGCTGTTTTAGTTTGCTAGCTGCTGGAATGCAAAATATAAATGGAATGGCTTTTAAAAAAGGGAATTTATTAAGTTGCTAGTTTACAGTTCTCAGGCAGAGAAAATGTCCCAATTAAAACAAGTCTATAGAAATGTCCAATCTAAGGCATCCAGGGAAAGATACCTAGGTTCAAGAAGGCTAGTGAAGTTCCTGGTTTTTCTCTCAGGTAAGAAAGCACATGACGAACACAACCAGGGTTTCTCTCTCATCTGGAAGGGCACATGGCGAACATGGCATCATGTGTTAGCTTTCTCTCCTGGCTTCCTCTTTCATGAGCTCCCCGGAAAGTGTTTTCCTTCTTCATCTCCAAAGGTCACTGGCTGGTGGACTCTCTGCTCCTCATTTCTGTGTCATTCATTGTCCTTTTCTGCTCTCGCTAAATCTCCTGCTTTATGAGGAAGAACAAAGGAATGTCATTACTACAGGGTGCTGAAAATAGATGGTAATTAATATTTTGAAATTTTAACTTATGTGTGAGACTAAAGCAAAAAATGTTTATTTGGTACAAAATTTATATTTTGACTAGTGCATTTTCTAATATAACTTATGTAGGCACCTTAATTGAACACCATAAGTACATGGAACCTTGAGTAGGACATGAGATTTTGTTGGTTTGTTCAGAGTGATGCCCCAATAAATCCCAGAGTGATTTGAACAGTGAATAAAGAAGTATTTGCAAAATCCCCTTCGGGGAATGGTGAGAAAGGGGGAAAATTCAACTTCCCCAAGTTGAATTCTTGACATTCTCACAAGTAGTGCGGACAATCAAAGCTACAGGCTAAGCCCCCAATCTTGGGGTTTGTTCATATGACACTTAACCCCACAAAGGATAGGTCAAGCCTACTTAAAATTAGGCCTAAGAGTCACCTCCAAGAGAACCTCTTTTGTCGCTCAGATGTGGCCTCTCTCTCCAGCCAACACAACAAGCAAACTCACCACCCTCCCCTTCTCTACGTGGGACATGACTCCCAGGGGTATGGACCTTCCTGGCAACGTGGGACAGAAATCCTGGAATGAGCTGAGACTCAGCATCAAGGGATTGAGAAAACCCCCAGAATGAGCTGAGACTCAGCATAGGGGATTGAGAAAACCTTCTCGACCAAAAGGGGGAAGAGTGAAATGAGACGGCTGAGAGATTCCAAACAGAGTGGAGAGGTTATCTTGGAGGTTATTCTTATGCATTAAACAGATATCACCTCATGAGTCAAGATGTAGTGGAGAGGCTGGAGGGAACTGCCTGAAAATGTGGAGCTGTGTTCTAGTAGCCATGTTTATTGAAGATGATTATATAATGATATAGCTTTCACAATGTGACTGTGTGATTGTGAAAACCTTGTGTCTGATGCTCCTTTTATCTACCTTATCAACAGATGAGTAAAACATATGGAATAAAGATGAATAATAGGGGAAACAAATATTAAAATAAGTTTAGAGTGAAGTGCTGGTGATTGGTGAGGGGGAGGGGTGGGAGGTATAATATGTATGAATTTTTTTCTGTTTTCTATTAATTTCTTTTTCTGAATTGATGCAAATGTTCCAAGAAATGATCATGATGATGAATATGCAACTATGTGATGATATTGTCAATTACTGATTATATATGTAGAGAGGAATGATCAAAAGTTACAAATGTTTGCGTTTGTTTGGTGTTTTTTGGTATTTAAAAAAAAAATTTTTTTTCAATAAATAAATAAATCTCCTGCTTTTTCCAAAATGTTTTCTCTTTCTTAGGATTCTGGTAAAGTAATTAAGACCCACCTGGAATGGGTAGAGATACGTCTCTACCTAAGCTAGTTTAACACCCACTCTTGAGCAAGTCACATCCCCATGAAGATAATACAATCAAACTTCCAACATACAGTGCTAAATAGGGTTCACGAGAAACAGTTGCTCCCACAAGATTGAATTAGGATTAAAACTTTGACTTTTCTAGGGTACATAAGTCCTTTCAAACCAGCACACTTGCTATGCCTTTAGCTTTGATGGTTACAATACAACTCTGAAAACCAAATGGCATTATCTGTTCCTCAGATTGAAATCTGTTTTAGTTAATATTTTAAAGAAATATGAAGTGTTGCAGTTGTTTAACACGGCAGGGCTCAAAGTACCAAGAAATGAAATGAAAAGAAAAACTGGGATCAGGGGTCCTGCAGACATCTATCAACAGGTAAGTTTATTGTCAGATAGCAACAGATTAAATAGGGCTACAGATATGTGACCAGGAACAAGTATACAATGTAGAAAGCAGGCTTCCTGGTGGCACAGTTTGTTTGCTACTTAGAAATAGATAAAAGGAACATCCAACTATATCTGGGACATTCTCTTCCTCTCAAGCTATCAAAGCAAGCAGTTCTAATCTAGGGCTGCAACCACAGCACTTCCTTTTCCTAGAAGCCGCCACAGCATTTCTTGGTTAATGGTTAACATTAACTCCTGCAGTGAAGCAATTTACCAATTTTACAAACCATAATTATCTTTACTCTGAAGTGCTAATTAATCCAAGAAGAATTTTAGAGAAATATAGAGCTAGTCATCATTTAATGGTGTTTAATGATGTTTATTTTTAGTATGTCTAATATGGGTAATTTTTTCACCTTTTGTACAAGAGGAATAATATTTGTTGATTAAAGGTAGGAAATGATGAGTGTGATTCCTTCTATTTCAAAATCTTTGACTCTGTTATCAAATGTCTTACTTTTCCCATCTATTAAATAGTAATAATGATAAATAAAGCGCGTGTATGTTTTTAATCCTGATTAGAGGAATGCATCTAGAGTAGTGGTTTTCAACTTGGGGCACTTTTGCCCTTCAGGGGATATGTGGCCATGCCACATTTGGTTGTCACATGGGGGACTGCTACTGCCATCTAGTGGGCCAGGGAGATGGTTAAATATCCTGCAACGTGCAGGACCACCCCCCACAATAAAGAACTATCCAGCCAAACTCTGATCTAGAGTAAATCTGTCTTTTTCAGTAAATGGTTCCAATAGGTAATTGAGAACCTAGATATTCTTAGCATTCCATCTGGCTTCTGAATTTATAAAAATTCCCTTTGTTTACTTTGGCCTTGGGCCTCATGTTCTTTCATTTTCACAGAATACTAAAATTATGCAGCTGGGAAAGACCTCAGTGAACATCATTTGTGAGAAAACTGAGAAACTGTTTCACATAGCTAGTTAATGTCGCAGAGAAGAGTAGAACCTGACTCCTAGCTCTGTGTTCTTGTTGCTGGAGTTGATATAATTGAGTGGGTGATTTTAGGAGATGTGGTGATAAAGAAATGTGATTTTTTTTTCATAAAGGTATATCTGAATGAACCTCATCCCCTTCCAAGAAGTCCTTTAGTGAGGCTGTGACTTGACTTCCTATCTGTACCCCATCTCTTACTTCCAAATAATAGGGCTAGCCTCGTGAGCTAAAAAAAAAAATGGAATTGATTTAGAACCCAGCTCGCTGATATTCATGGGATTTATCGTGATCTTTCTTATCTAATGGAGTTGAGCTCCCTATGCTTCAAATACAGAACAGAAGCCTGATTACTTGTCCCAATCCCTCCTTCTAGTCACCTTCCTGCCCAACCCCCTGCCATTTTGTCCAGTGCATACCAGGAAAACTTGTTTCAGATGTACCGTACATTTCTTGAAATTGCGGTTGTGACCTTAGAAATAAATACTAAGTTGGTGTAAATTTTCATTGCCTTTGTTATTTTGGGTGACCTTCATAAGCATCCAAAAGTAGGCCTGCATTGATCACTTCACATAAACCTCTCTTTTCCGTACAGTAGTTTGTAAATAAAAATAAAACAACAGTGCTCCATAATATGGAGATGTAGTAAGGACTCAAAAATGAGGGGACTCGAGAGAGAGTGCCAAGATGGCGGCTTAGCAAGGTGTGGGATTTAGTTCGTCCTCCAGAACAGCTGCTAAGTAGCCGGGAACAGTATAAAACAACTGGGGCCACGTCAGTGACTGGGTACATAGCATACCCCAGTCTGGACCAGCTGGACCTGCTGCGATCCCCCCCAGAACCGTTAGTTGCCCAAGCCACTGCGGCTGGCACCCCTCCCCTGCAGGCTGCTTTCCCAGAAAGGAAAGAGACTTTACCAGCAGCAGGGGCTGAGCGCAACTAAGCTTCAATTGTGGAATTAATTCACAGAATCTGATTACTAAAAATAGGCCCCCAGCTCAGCTGAACCTGGTCAAAGCGGAGGTTGCTGATTTTTGCCCTGGCGCCAAGGGGGCAGGCTGACAGAAAAGAAAAAAAGAAAGAAGAAACAGGTTTTTTGGATCGGATAGCACATAATACTTGAAAGGGTCTGGCCTCTGAAGGAAAGAAGGG
Source organism: Myrmecophaga tridactyla (assembly GCA_004026745.1). NCBI lineage: Eukaryota > Metazoa > Chordata > Mammalia > Pilosa > Myrmecophagidae > Myrmecophaga > Myrmecophaga tridactyla. Next base: position 8,438 of record PVIY010060356.1, read on the forward strand.
GGCACATAGGATCTGAAGGTACACAAAGCAACATACCAACTTACTCTCTTGGAACAGGGGTCCTGCTCTGAGAAGGATTTTTCTCTTTCTTTTTCTTTCTTTCTTTCTTTTTTTTTTTTTTTTTGTGGCTATGTTTCTACAAAGGCTGGACTGCCTTTGGATACAGCTGCAAGGCATCTCAGGCTGCAACTGCCCCAAGCATAGGTAGAAACAAGCTTGTTGGAGAGTATGTCTTAGAGCCTGTGCCTTCCCCAGGAAAGGGGTGGGGCCCAGCTCAGATGGAATCCCTCCATCAAGTAATTCAGATGCCAGGGTTTGGAAATTTGAAGCAATTAAAGCCAGCTTACAACCTCTCCTCTGCCTCCACCATGCCCCCAGCGGGGAGACTCTGCTGAAGTTACAGGTACTGCATCACATTATGTTGGTGGGACCCGCAGGCAGACAAGCACCACATACTGGGCAGAATAGGAAAAACGCAGAGTCCAGAGACTTCACAGGAAAGTCTTTCAACCTGCTGGGTCTCACCCTCAGGGAAAACTGATGCAGATGATTCTTTGCTCCTGACAGGAGGCCAGTTTGGTCTGGGAGAATCTGGCTGGGGTCTGTAATACCTAAGGAGACCCTCCAAAGGGTGAGGGGGAAAAGGCACCATACAGGCAGGGTAAGAAACGAGAAAACAAGAACTGAAAAATTCTGCTCTGTTAAACAAAACTAAGTTAGTGGTCCAGAAAAAGCTTAACTGAATGTCAAAGAACAGATAGACAACAAAGTCATCCAGCAAGAAAACCGTAGGTAAAAGAAGTGAAAATAATCTCCAGAATAAACTAATTAAGGTAATTTAGTGCCTAGATGCCAGCAAAAAATAACAAATCACACTAGGAAAATTGAAGATGTGGCCCAGGTAAAGGAACAAACCAACAATTCAAATGACATACAGGAGTTCAAACAATTAATTCAGAATGTTTGAACAGACAAGGAAAACCTCATCAAAAATCAAATCAATGAATTGAGGGAGGATATAAAGAAGGCAAGGACTGAACAAAAAGAAGAAACTGAAAGTCTGAGAAAACAAATCGCAGAACTTATGGGAATGAAAGGCACAGTAGAAGAGATAAAAAAACAAACAAGGAAAAGTACAATGTCAGATTTCAAGAAGCAAAAGATAGGATTAGTGAACTGGAGGATGGAACATCTGAAATCTGACAAGCTAAAGAAAATAAAGGGAAAAGAATGGGAATATATGAGCAGAGACTCAGGGAATTAAATGACAACATGAAGAGCACAAATATACGTGTTGTGGATGTCCCAGAAGGAGAAGAGAAGGGAAAAGGAGGAGAAAAACTAATGGAGGAAATTATCACTGAAAATTTCCCAACTCTTATGAAAGACTTAAAATTACAGATCCAAGAAGTGCTGCATACCCCAAAGAGAATAGATCCAAATAGACATACTCCAAGACACTTACTAGTCAGAATGTCAGATGTCAAAGAGAAAGAGAGAATCTTGAAAGCAGCAAGAGTAAAGCAATCCACCACATACAAGGGAAGCCCAATAAGACTATGTGTAGATTTCTCAGCAGAAACCATGGAGGCAAGAAGACAGGGGGTGATATAATTAAATTATTAAAAGAGAAAAACTGCTAACCAAGAATTCTATATCCAGCAAAATTGTCCTTCAAAAATGAGGGGAAATTAAAACATTTGCAGACAAAAAAATCACTGATAGAATTTGTGACCAAGAAACCAGCTCTGCAAGAAATACTAAAGGGAGCACTAGAGACAGATACAAAAAAACAGATGAGAGAGGTGTGGAGAAGAGTGTAGAAAGGAAGACTATGAGTAAAGGTAAAAAGAAGGAGAATTAGATATGACATATAAAATCCAAAAGACAAAATGGTAGAAGAAAGTACTATCTGTGCAGTAATAACACTAAATGTTAATGGATTGAACTCCCCCATCAAAAGACATAGACTAGCAGAAGAATGGATTAAAAAACAGGACCCATCTATATGTTGTCCAGAGGAAACACATCTTAGACCCAAAGATAAACATAGGTTGAAAGTGAAAGGTTCGGAAAAGATATTCCATGCAAATAACAATCAGAAAAGACCAGGAGTAGCTATACTAATATCCAACAAATTAGACTTTAATTGTAAAACAGTTAAAAGAGACAAAGAAGGACACTATGTATTAATAAAAGGAACAATTCAACAAGAAGACATAAGAATCATAAATATTTATGCACCGAGCCAGAATGCTCCGAAATACATGAGGCAAACACTAAAATGAGAAATAGACACATCTACCATAATAGCTGGATACTTCAATTCCCCACTTTCATCATTGGATAGAACATCTAGACAGAAGATCAATAAAGAAACAGAGAATTTGAATAATAAGATAAATGAGCTAGACTTAACAGACATATATAGAACATTACACCCCACAATAGCAGGATACACCTTTTTCTCAAGTGCTCAGGGATCATTCTCAAGGATAGACAATATGCTGGGTCACAAAGCAAGTCCCAATAAATATAAAAAGATTGAAATCATACAAAACACTTTCTCAGATCATAAAGGAATGAAGTTGGAAATCAATAATAGGCAGATTGCCAGAAAATTCACAAATGTGTGGAGGCTCAACAACATACTCTTAAACAATGAGTGGGTCAAGGAAGAAATTACAAGAGAAATCAGTACATATCTCGAGGCGAATGAAAATGAAAACACAACATATCAAAACTTATTGGATGCAGCAAAGGCAGTGCTAAGAGGGAAATCTATTGCCCTAAATGCTTATGTCAAAAAAGGAGAAGGGGCAAAAATCGAGGAATTAACTTTCCACTTGGAAGAACTAGAGAAAGAACAGCAAACTAACCCCAAAGCAAGCAAAAGGAAATAAATAATGAAGATTAGAGCAGAAGGAAATGAAATTGAGAACATGAAAACAATCGAGAAAATCAACAAAATGAGAAGTTGGTTCTATGAGAAAATCAATAAGATTGATGGACCCTTATCAAGGTTGACAAAAAGAAGAAGAGGGAGGATGCAAATAAATAAAATCAGAAATGGAAGAGGAGACATAACCACTGACCCCACAGAAATAAAGGAATTAATGAGAGGACACTACAAACAACTTTATGCTAATAAATTCGACAATGTAGATGAAATGGACAACTTTCTAGAAAGGCATGAACAACCAACATTGACTTGAGAAGAAATAGAC
>PVIY010060357.1:0-11689 GCA_004026745.1 Myrmecophaga tridactyla
CTTTAACTTATAACCAGTCAGCATTACAACTAATGGTTCCTTGAATACCAGGAGCTAGCAAAAAAGGAGGAGGAGGAGGAAAAGGAGAATGAGGAAATAAAGCACCTTTCCTAGTATTTGCAGATTGACCTGTGTGAGTGCCCTCCTTTTGTATCCGTACAATCAGTTTAGAGAATAGCTCAAAGCAAGAGCATAGGTGTTTGCTCTGATCTTTTCTGCTCATGCCTCTTGTCTTGGGTGTGTGTGTGTGGCCCTAGGAAATTTCCCTCTTTACATGGACAGGAATGCCCCTCTTTTCTAAGAAACATTTTTCTCAGATCACAGGCACTGCACAGTATGCCCTACAGCCAGTAATCCCTTGCTCCAAGTAGCCACAACATGATTCTTCTCCCGTGGTGTTCTGAAGGAGAGCTCGGTGAGCTGCCTTCTACCTGCAGGGCAAGTTCTGGAAAAGTGAGCCTGCAATGAATATCCTGGTTCAGACCATCAGGCCACCCCCAGAGACTGGGCCAGACCTCCACGCCCCAAGTGTGTGTTCGAGAGTTATTCTGCTCCCTCTAGAACCAGAACCAGGGACTCCGCACTGGAAAGGGAGCTGGCTCCCCACTGAGTGGGGAGGTGGGGGAGGGGCCAGCTAGGGTGCTGAAAGATCTTACCCATTTAAAATAGCCTTTTACTTGATTCAGTGCTTGCCCTGATTCTGCAAGCCTCTGATTGTTTTCTGGAACTTTGAAAAATATATTTCTGCCAGTTCTTGCCAGTTGTTCAAAGTTTCTGTGGGGAGATGGAGCCCTGAAGTTTTTTACTCCACCATCTTAATTAGGGTGACTTCAACCACAGTCTTTATCCTAATATTTTAAAATTGTTTTTTATTTTATTTTAAATTGAATTTTTTCCTTAATTTCTTTTTCAGATTGTTCACTGACAGCTACAGAAATACAACTGATTTTCCCCAGTTGACTTGTTTTCTGGCAATTTTGCTGAATTAGTTTTTTAGCTCTGCTATGGGAGGATTCTTTAAGGTTTTATACCTATAAATCATGCCATCTGCAAATAAAGATTAATTTACTTATTTCCGATTTGGATGCCATTTATTTAGTCACTCATTTTTGCATAATTGCTCTGAGCTAGAACTTCTAGTATTATGCTGTATGGAAGTGACAAGAGCAAACATCTTTGTCTTATTCCTGATCTTAAGGGAAAAGTATTCAGTATTTATCTATTGGCCCTTATTATGTTGAGGGAGTTCCCTTTTAGTCCTAGTTTTTATCATGAAAAGGATGTGGATTTTTTTCAAATGCTTTTTCTACATCAATTGAAATGATCATGTGGGTTTTTCCTTCATTCTATTAATGTTGTATAAATTACACAGATTGATTTTCCCATATTGAACTATCCTCGCATTCCTGGGATAAATCCCACTTCTTCATGGTATATAATCCTTTTAACAGACTGCTGAATTCATTTTGCTAGCCTTTTGTTGAGAATTTTTTGCATCTATATTCATAAGGGAAATGGGTCTGTAGTTTCCTTTTCTTATAATGTGTTTGATTTCAGTATCAGGGTAATGCTGATCTCATAGAATGAATAGAGAAGTGTTCCCTCCTCTTCAATTTCTTGGAAGAATTTGTGAAGAAATTGGTGTTAATTCTTCTTTTATTGTTTAGTAGAATTCATCACTGAAGCCATCTAGTCTTGGGCTTTTCTTACTTGGGATTGATTAATAATTTCATCATATTGTTATAGGTCTATTCAGATTTTCAATTTCTTATTGATTTGATTTTGGTGGTTTGTGTATTTCTAGGGAATTTGTCCATTTGTTGTAGGTTATCCAATTTGTTGTTGTAGTTGTTCATGGTATTCTCTTATAATTCCTTTATGTCTAAAAGTTGTAATAATGTCCCATCTTTCATTTCTGATTTTAGTAATTTGAGTCTTCTCTCTTTTCTTCTTAGTCAATCTAGCTAAATTTCGTCAGTTTTGTTGATCTTTTCAAGGAACCAAATTTTGGTTTTGTTGATTCTCTATCCATCTTATATTCTCTACTTCATTTAGACAATTAGAGAATCTGCCTTCATCTTTATTATTTTCTTCCTTCTACTTTGGATTTACTTTGCCCATTTTTTTCCTAGTTCCTTAGGGTGAAATTTCAGGTTGTTCATTTGAGATCTTCCTTCTTTTTAATGTAGGCATTTGCAGCTATAAATTTCCCTCTGGGCATTGCATACCTCGTATGGCCAGTTCTTTAGTCTTTTGAGGGTTCTGCAACCGTTTAGCATTAGGTTTTTACCTTCTTTGTAGAGCAGTTTTCACTTGAGGTCCACAAAAGTTAAATCTCCTTCAATTTTACTCTGCCACCTGGGTGCTTCATAGATTTTTCACAATCTTGAGTGGGAAGGATAGACTTTGGCAAGGTAATATTTATAACTTTTCCACCTCCTGAAAATTCCATTCCCTCCTTAAATTAGAGGAGCTGTTGGTATAAGAGGAAGCTCACACCATTTCCAGCATACTTGAAATCAAGACTAGAAGTGTAAACTGTAGGAACCTCAGGCAGTGTGCGCTGGAGCTGGCTCATACTGTCTCACCAGAGCTAGCTGCTAAATTTTCAGAAAGTTTGCAAGCAAGATGTCAAACACGGCCATTATTAAGAATTAAATACTATATGCCTACAATCAAATTATTTAAAATAGTAATAGTTGAAATTCACGACTACCTTATTATTTTACTACATTTTGCTTTTATCAGTCTTCTTATGTCTGTTGTATCTGTATGGTGGAAATGCCATGTAATGTTGTACTACTGTGCATCTCTTCCTAGCACTGTCCACATTCAGTCATATCACTTTGGTAGCTTGAAATCAGCCCTAGTAGGAGTATATATACTACAGAAGTCAGCTAATGCTACAAAATACTGCTTTTTTTTTTTTTTTACCCCAAGAGCTGGTCAGTAAATATTTACCAACATATCACTAATTCTAGGTTATCAAATAAATGATGTCTTTTAACGTGAGACAACATGGTGGCATGTGCAGTGGCAGAGTGCAGTAGCCAGCCTTCAAGATGATTCCCAATGGCCCTTGTCTCCCAGGAATTGCACCCTTGTATATTCCCCTCCCACACTGTACGAGGATTAGTCTGTGCCATCAATAGCCTATGGAAGAAATGATAATATGTTACTTCTGAGATTAGGTTGTAAAAGACTGTGGCTTTGTTAACCTACCTATAGGTATGCCTAAGAGTCACCTCCAGAGGACCTCTTTTGTTGCTCAGATGTGGCCTCTCTTTCTCTATGCCCAACTCTGCAAGTGAAGTCATTGTCCTGCCCCCTACATAATATCCAGGGATGAAAGTCTCCCTGGAGTTGTGGGAGATGACTCTAGGAATGAGACTGGCCCTGGCACCATGGGATCAACAATGCCATCCTGACCAAAAGAGAGAAAAGAAGTGGAACAAATAAGGTATCAGTGGCTGAGACAGTTCAAATAGAGTCAAGAGGCTGCCCTGGAGGTCATCTTATTCAAGCTTCAGTTAGACATTACCACCTATCATAATTTGCCAACCCCCAGCAAAAACCATTCTAGCCAAACCTAAAGAACACCTAGGGCAATATATACAAGATTCCGTTCCATGCACTAGTGTAACCTTCCAGAAATGTATAACCTCCAGATGGGTCCCTGGACCAGATAAGTCCTGAAATGCAGAGGGGCTAACCTCTCCAGAAAGTCAACTAGTTCTATCCCCCTATCCCGTATTATCAACAGTCCCTTCCAACACGAAAAAGTTAGAAATGGCATAGCCCAAATACCCCTAAAGAGTGAGAGAAAGATCAAAGGTGATGGTGGAGTTATACAGAGAAGGTAGGGTTTAACAAATGAGTATGAGTGCTGAATTGTTATATTGATATTTCTTTTTGTCTTCAGTATCTTAAAGCAGCTAGAAGTAAAAACCTAACTCTGAAATCTCTTCTGTAACTACTTGTTGAAGTGTACTCTGAAAATCATTGCTTCTTCTCTCTTTTCTTTGCATATATATTTCACAATTAAAAATGTAAAAAAAAAAAAAACAAAAAAACAAAAAAACTGTGACTCTGTTCTGGGGCAGTGTCTCACTCTCCTGTGCACATGTTCTCTCTTGGGCCACTTGCTCTGAGAGAAGTGAGCTACCATGTCGTTAGGACATCCAGGCAGCCCACAGAGAGGCCTGCATGGTAAGGAACTGAGGTCTCCAGCCAGCAAGGAACTGGGGCCTTCTGACTACCACATAAGTGAATTCAGAAGCAGCTCCTCCCCAGGATGAACCTTCTGATGAGGCACCAGCTCTGGTGACAGCTTCAGTACAATGTCCTGAGACACTGTGGGCCAGAACCACCTGGAAAACAAACCGATTCCAGATGCATAGAAACTGTTCAGCAATACAAGTTTTCAGTTTTGTTTTAGCTGTTAAGGTTTGAGGGACTTTGTTATGTAGCAGAAAATGAACACACCGGGGTTGGTACCTGATTCCCTACAGGACTTGCAAAACCTTGTCAGTTTCAATATCTTTACTTGGAAATTTAGAATGATGATAATTTTTGTGTTACCTATCTTGCAGGGTTATGAGTTATGAGTCATGAATCTCACCTAAGGTAAAATACATGAAAACATTACACAAACATTAATTTATCTATTCCAACCACATGAATTCACAGGTAAAAAATTAAAGCCCAAAGAAATTTTGGAAAGTTACAGATCTGTACTAAGGCCCAGGGGAATGAAAGGACTCATCCAAATCCAGTACAGAAAAGGAGCCTGAACTAGAATCCAGGGCCTGTGGCTGCAAGTCCAATTATTTTCCCTACAATACCTAAAATTTCACATGCTCCTTAAAAATTAGCACCATTGTTATTAAACACAGTCACTCCATAGTTTAGAAAAACATAGAGCAGATAAATTATGTATTGTATGTAGTTAACCAAGAGGACTGCATTTCTTCTATGGTACGTGACAAGTTTTGGGGAAATGCAAGCTTAGTTTTTCCAGTTCAGCTTTTACACTGTAAGCCAACACACAGCCAATTGCTCCTTCCTTTCTTTATTGCCCTGCCAGTCACCCCAGCATGCTGAGTCCAAGCACGTGGGCACCCAGCCAGGAGGTGATTAATACCATCTCTTTGCACCCAGACCATGTAACAGGCAAATAGCTCCTATTTTTAAACCTTGCTAGACAAGTTGGTATCAGTATCTTCAAACTACAAATGCTCCTTTGTTACGCAATTTTAATAAAGAATCGTTAACTCAAAGAAGGAAGAAAGAAGGCTAGTTTCAGGCTGAGCTAACAAGACTAGACCATTTGGACAGCAGGGTTGCAAAAAAAATCTTTTTTAATAAAAAATGTTCTCAGAAGTATTTTTTGTAAACCAACTCACCTCCAGCCTCCCTTCATCTTCAGTCTACCAATAAAGGGAAAAGCAAAGTTTTAAAATATTGAAAAAGAATCCAATCCTTAAGAAAGTGTAACTAATAAAGTATCAGTGACAGAGAGTTCAAATAGAGTCGAGAGACTACTCTGGAGGTTGCTCTTACACAAGCTTCAGGTAGACCTTGCTACCTATCATAACCTGCCAACCCCCAACCAGGACCATTCCAGCCAATTTCTAAAGAACACCTAGGGCAATATATAAGATTCCACAAGGTTTCCACGCACTAGAGTAACTTTCCAGAACCTACAACCTCCAGATGGGTCCCTGGTCCAGGTAAGTCCTGAAACCTAGCCCAGCCTCTCTAGAACGTCAGATAGTTCCATCTCCCAACCCCATATTATTGAACCCCATATTATTCACAGCCCCTTCCAACAAGAAAAAGTTAAATGGCCATAGCCCAAATGCCCCTAAAGACAGGGACAGAAAGATCAAAGGTAATGGTGAAGTTATATAGAGAAGATAGGATTTGACAAATTAATATGATTGCTGAATCATTAAATTGATATCTCTTTTAGTTTCCAATATCTTAGAGCAGCTAGAAGTAAAAACCTAAAATTGTGGAATTGTAACCCATGTCAAACTCTGAAATATGATCTACAATTAATTGTGGTGCTTTGAAATTTATCAGTTTTTTGTATATATGTTACTTTTTACAAAAAAGAAAAAAAAAGTCGATTGTGATGATAAAAAATATTTATGGCTTCTAGCCTCCTATATTCTGGAGTAGCTAGAAGGAAAAACCTGAGAGGATCATATGGTAGCCCATGACAAACCCTGGGATCTATCCTGTAACGACATATTGAAGAGTGTTTTGAAAACTATTGCTTTTTTCTCTCTTTGCTTTGTATATATGCTATATTATACAATTAAAAAGAATCCGATCCCAACCAGGTAAAACATATGTATGTAAACTCAACCGGAAGGGAAAATGCAAACGTAAGGATGGTTGTATTTGAGTTGTAGGATTGTTGCTTTGGTTTTTTTTTTTTTTTCCCATTCTTAATTTAATTACATTACATTTTCAATTTTGAAAATTCTTATTTTATACAATGTTTCTCTCTTGACAGAAGGGGATTTAATAGATCTTTTGGATTTAAATATTCACTATAGCTAGTTTAGTTTTTCATTCTTCACATGTTTCAGTTAAGGTTCTTCAGTTGCAAGCAACAGAAACTAGCACTGGTTACTTAGAAAGAGAGAGAGAATTTGTAGGAGTTTGGAAGAGCACACAGGACCAATGGAAGGTTTGGAAAAATAGGAGGCAGGCAGCAGTTGAGGAACTCAACAGTGACATGGGGGCCAGAGTCCACCAGACCCTGCCAGCAAAGTAAACACACTGCCACTATAGTTGATTCCCACCATTTGCAGTGGTTATGTCCTACAGAGTTGCTGCTACCACTGAATTAGCAAATGCTGAGCCATGGGTCCCAGGGGAGGTACAGGGTTCCATTCCTGTGAGCCTCTGGACATGACATCTCCATCAAACAATCAATGCATAACTTTGTTTTATGTGTGTTTCTGTTTAAAGACACCTCATTTAATATATTGTTAATTCACTAACATGAACTCACAGCCAACAGGATTATAACCCACACATGAATAAAGCTGATCTAACACACATATCTTCTCCATCAGGTACATCACAGCCTTCTTGTGCTTTGGAATGCTAGACGGCACTTCGGCACTACACTTGGGGGCCATTTTCAAGGGCAAAATCACCAAAAAAAAGCCCCACAAAAATATGTCAAACTTGGTACTAAATAGACCACGAAAAGGTCACCTGTTTACAGTATGGGAGCTGCAATAGGAAGCAGAGGGTCACCTTGTTCCTTCTCAGCTGGGAATGTGCTGCCCTGTGCATGTCCATGAATGACTGCAACAGTACCTCAAATACTTACTTTGGGATTACAAATAAATATTAACAAATAAATGGTAGGTAAATTTACAAATATGGAATCTGCACAAATAGTGAGGATCAACTAGCATTTCTTCTGTCCTCAGTCACTGGGTCTAAGGTTCAAAGTCTCAGAGAGTGAAATTCTGATGGGCCAGGCTTACAGGTATCAAGTGTAGATGACCTGAGCTGGTGAGAGAAAGAAGATGGAGAGGAATCGCCAAGCTCGTTTCCATTCCTGTGCGGGAGGGCAGAAGGCCTGGAGGATTCCACCAACACAGCTCTTAGCTGTGAACAGGTAATCATCCCACAGGGCAATGAGGATAATGGTTGGTATTGGTTGGAAGACTCAATGTCCACTAAAGCATAGATTTGTTCTCTCAACTAGGAGAAGTTTGAGGGTTTGGGAATTGTCTTTCAACAACATTTTCAATGGATGCTCACACATCTTTTCTCTTCATGTGTTAAGGACCCAGTAAGACATGTTTTCATCAAGATGTTTTGACGTGGCTCTTTTGAGCCAAAATACACCTTGGTTTGATTTCTACATTCAGGTTACACAAATCAAGTCCAACAGCTCTTTAAATGTATCCCCTATCCACTACTATGCTACATAATACCATGTGTCTAGGTCCTTCCTTTTGACCATCTCTCTCTCTCAGCTTTTCCTGAAGAATGTTCTATATTAATAGTCGTTGCATGAAAATAAAAAGGGAAGGAGATCCATGGTCAAATGAGTTTAGGAAATACTAGGCTGGAGCAAAGCTACTTACCCAATATGACTGGTGTCCTTATAGGAAGAACCGTTTGAAATCAGAAGCCCAAGAAAGAGGATTGCAGATGCCACCATGTGCCTTCCCACATGACAGAGAAACCCTGGGCGCCATAGGTCTTTCTTCTGAGTCTAGGTGTCTTTCTCTAGATGCCTTGGTTTGGACGTTTTTATGGCATTAGAACTGTAAATGTGTAACTTAGGAAATCCCCTTTGTAATAGCCAATCCATTTCTGGTATATTGCAATTCCAGTAGCTTTAGAAAACTGAAACAGACCCCCAGAAAACTAAGACACCCCTCATAACTTATTTCCTTATCTGGAAAATGGATCTACCGCTACCTTCCTTAAAGCACATCTAATATTTGATGTCAGTTTGCTTTCCACCCTCAAATTCTCCATTAAAGTAACCTGAACTTTAATTTGATTGAATTTTCAGCTCCCAGCCTGGAAGCTTAGAGGTTCTCTGGGAAGATGAACTATAATGAGTCTGGACTTGGTGAGAGCCATGGAAGAGGGAATATACTGAAAATAAAGATAAAGGGAATATTTTTCTGCATGGCCACCCAATAGATGGACATGATGCCATCAGTGACAAGCCTCACCCCCAGGTCCAAATAGCCTGAGGAGTTTTCTCATAAGAGCAGAAAGCCAAGGATAACTAGACATGTAATGAAATCCTTTAACATAAGCACACCAGACTAGAAATAAAAAGCTACCCACAAAGAATCAATGCCTGGACAAAGAGCTGGTATTAATAGCCTCAGAGATAGGATCTTGCATTAACAAAGGAGGAGGCTTTAAAAAAGGAAATCTGTGTGAACAAACTCCATTAATTAAGTGGCCCCAGAAATGAGAGCCTCAAAGAAGAGAGCAGGCAAAATGAAGGGGAAGAAATGTCCCAGAAAATGAGAGGAAAGGGGGGAAAAAATAGAGAATCAGTTTCAGAAAGGGCAACAACTGAAGTTCTGTAAAAGAAAATGAAGGGGGCAAAGAAATTATTATTTTTTAAGTACAAAGGATATGATTCTAGATTACAAGGTACATTCAATGCCCAGCACTTGGATTTACAGAAAAGGCACCTTGGCACGACATTTGAAAACACTGGTAATGAGGTCTACACATTTCAGAGTGGGATTATAGGTGGGAGAGGAGTGAAATACAAGTAATCGATGATTGGAGTATGTTTTAGTTTGCTAGCTGCCAGAATGCAATATACCAAAAACGGAATGGTTTCCGAAAAGGGGAATTTAATAAGATGCTAGTTTACAGTTCTAAGGCCAAGAAAATGTCCCAATTAAAACAAGTCTATAGAAATGTCCAATTAAGGCATCCAGGGAAAGATACCTTGGTTCAAGAAGGCCGATGAAGTTCAGGGTCTCTCTCTCACCCAAGCAGGCACATAGTGAACACAGTCATGGTTTCTCCCTCAACTGGAAGGGCACATGGCAAGCACAGCATCATCTAGCTTTCTCTCCTGGCTTCCTGTTTCATGAAGCTCCCTGGGAGGCGTTTTCCTTGGCTCGTGGACTCTCTGCTTCGTGGTGCTGCGGCATTCTCTGCTTTCTTCAAATCTCTGGCTTTCTCCAAAATGTTTCCTCTTTTATAGGACTTCAGAAACTAATCAAGACCTACCCAAATGGGTGGAGACATGCCTCTACCTAATCCAGCTCAACAACCACTCTTGATCAAATCACATCTTCAGGGAGATGATCTAATCACAGTTCCCCAACCACTCTTGATCAAATCACATCTTCAGGGAGATGATCTAATCACAGTTTCCAACGTAAAATACTGAATAGGAATGAGAAGAAACGGCTGCCTTTACAAAATGTGATTAGGACCAAAACATGGCTTTTCTAGGGTACATACATCATTTCAAACCAGCACAGAGTAGAAGACTTTGAGCCCAACACTGAAAGCTAGAAGGTGTTGAGAATGCCAGAGTCACTGGTTTGCAGTCTAGAACTCTGTACCCACCTGGATCATCAACCAAGAGTTTCCAAGTAAAGTAGGTATTTTCAGATGAGTATTATCTTGAACTTAACCTCCCACATACCCCTCAGAAATTAAAGGGGAAGATATGCTACTAAATGGGGTGGGGGTGGGAGGAGTCAAGAAAGGCATGCAATCCAGGAAACTCAGAAGTGAAAGAACCCCCTAGGATGGTGATAAAAGAAAATCCCAGGATGACGGATGTTTCATGCCAGGCTGGAGCAGAAGGACAGAGGGCTCCAGGATGGATGTAGAAGACAAGCACATTGACAGATTACTCATGTGTGTGGCCACATTCGGGAGGAGATTTTCACTTGTAGCAGATACTTTGGTCTGAGGTAAGTCCAAGGAAAACATCACAAAAACAAGTTGGATGTCTTAATTCTAAGGAAGACACAGTTTTGAATAGAAGTTATGCAATCAGAAAACCTGACATCAACCTAACAAAACTTAGAGGTTTATGATAGGACAGTGGAGGTGGTATGAAAATGTGTATCTTGAATGAAAATGTAAAAACCCTTTTAAAAATGCAGCATAAGCACGTTGTTTAGAATTATGAAATACCAGAAGAAACAGCTCAGAGTAGAAAGCGTTGCCCTTGGGAATGGGCGATGTGGAACAGGGGGTGGGAAGGGCAGCTGGTGCTCTTTCTTCTACTTTATGAAGCTGGCTTTAAATCAAGTACAAAATTGTATCAGAGTTTATGTTATGCAAAGTTACATAAGAAAATCATGGTCCATTGGACCCCTTCCTTATATCATATAAAATGATTAACTCATAATTGACCAAAGACCTAAATGTAAAAGCTAAAACTATAAAACTCTTGAAGGAACATAGGTGTAAATCTTTGTGACCTTGGAGTAGGGCACAGTTTCTTAAATTTGATACCAAAAGCACAAGCAAGAAAAGAAAAATAGATAAGTTGGACATCATCAAAATTAAAAACTTTCTGTGCCAGGATGGTGCAACAGTGGCTCCACAGGTAGAATTCTCACCTGCCATGCTGGAGACCCAGGTTTGATTCCCAGTGCCTGCCCATGTGGGGTGGGGGTGGGGGTAAAGAAAAAAACCCTTCTATGCCAAAAAGGACACTATAAAAAAGTGAAAAAGATAACCCACTCAATGGGAGAAAAAAGATTTACAAATCATGTGTCTGATAAGGTTCTATTATCCAGAATCTATAAAGAGCTTGTATGATTCAACAATGAAAAGACAAATACCCAATTAAAAAATAGGCAAAGGACTTGAGGAGACATTTCTCCAAAGAAAATATACACACGGCCAATAGCACATGAAAAGACGTTGAACATCATTAGTCATTAGGGAAATGCAAATCAAAACCACGAGATATCACTTCACACTCAGTAGAATGACAAGAAAGAAAGAAAAAGAAAGAGAGAGAGAGGAAGAGAGAAAGAAAATAAGTTTGGAGAGGATATGGAGAATTGGAAATCTTCAGCATTCCTAATGGAAATGTAACATGGTACAGCCACAGTGGAAAGCAGGTTGGCAGTTTCTCAAAAAGTTACATATAACATTACCATATGACCCAGCATTTCCACTCCTAGGC
>PVIY010060358.1:0-11667 GCA_004026745.1 Myrmecophaga tridactyla
AAAAATAGAAACCATTGGACAAGAACTTCTCCATTACTCCCAACACCCTCCAAAACTTACCCATATTCCCACCCATCCTTTAATATATGCCTCTCCTTTGCAGACCTTTCTCCCATTTAAGGCTAATCCCTCCACCTTTTCTCATATTTTATAGATCCTTATTCTATTAAGCTTTCCAGCCTTGATTCTTCAACTTCTTTCTCCCTAATGGGTCCATCTCTTTGGCAACTACACTCTTACCTGCGTCTTGTGGAGTCTGAACCGTCTGCCTCCCTCTCAATACCATCTCCCCTTCCAGCTTCCTTTCTCACACTCCTCTTTTTCCTGACCAAAGGTTTCTCTTAAAAACTAGTGTCTTTAGATTTCCCCACTTCCTTCCTCCCACTCACCAACCCACTGCAATGCGGTTTCTGATGCCAACCTTCTCCAAAACCACTTTCTCAGAGGTCATTAAAAACTCCCTCGTTCCTAAATCCAATAGATACGTTTCGGTCTACAGCTCAGTTTGCTGTTCTGCTGCATTCAGCACGGTGGCCCATTCCTTCCTTCTTAAAAATCCCTTGAGGGAGTGGCAGGCTGGCTGACAGTAGCAGGGCTGAAAGCGGGCTGAAGAGGAATGCCAGAGGACTCGGATCTGGGCTAGAGGACACGATTCCAGTTACTGAACTTTCAGCAAGTGGCTCTTTTGAAAGTCAAGATTTTCTTCGGAAAGGATGTCCGTGTGTGAAAAATGAATGTTTGCCCTGTCATTCTCTTGAATTATCAGAAAAGAATTTTCAGTTCAACCAAAATAAAATGAATTTTTCCGCACTGAGAAACATCTAAGGTCCACCTGCTCCACTAAAAGTACGGATGGAATTCAAGGCAGTGCAGCTGGCTCAGTGGCTTCCATTTCTTCCTAGCTCAAACTTGTCACTGGATATTTTGAGGGGTAGTGACAAAACTATTGGATTTGAAGATATTAATGATCCATCACAAAGTGAAGTAATGGGAGAACCACACTTGATGGTTGAATATAAACTTGGTTTACTGTAATGCAGTTGTGCTATTAATGAAGAGTGATGACATCATGTTTATAGTTGCCTTTCTACTATAATTTGATGGATACAACATTAAAAGTACTTACATGTGGATTTTGTTCTATATAGTATCGGTGGTTATTTGAAATTATTTGGTTCTTTGGGTTTATGGCCATGTGACAATTGAAAACATTAAAAGGAGATGATTTTTAAAGCTAGTTTATATTAAAACAGTGGCCTTTTAAGTCTTTACAAAATCATTGCTAATGAATATTATAAATCTGCCTGCAAATTCCTATTAAACCCATTTTCTAGGTATTCCATAGATTTAATTTTGAATAGTCATTATCAATGTTTGAATGTACAGCCTTCATAACAGCATCTTTCAGAATAAATATTTGTAAATATTCCACTGGCAACTTCAAGTGAAGAAGAAAATAAGATGTTTATATTTTATCCTGTTTCAGCATCTTACTCATAAGAACATTTACTTTATTGATACTACTTTAAATTACAACCATTCTTCGATTCTCTCAAGTTGAAAGCTGTAAGTGCAGAGGTTTTGACTTTCCTCTTGTCTTTAAAGCGAAAAATTAAAGTAACCAAAGAAGTAAAAAAACAAAAGAAAAATTCCTCTTGCTGTCTCCTGGAGCAGCACTCCCCCCTGGCGCTGCCCACCTCTGCAGGCCCTTGATCTTTTTCCTGGGCTCTCTTCCCCGTCCCTTCCCTAAATGCTGGTGCTGCCTGGAGGCCACCTCTCTTCTCCCTCACACACTGCTAGGTGGTTCCCCCTCTCCAGGGTGACTCCCAGGACTTCTTCCAGCTCAGGTCTCTCTCTCTCTTCAGTCCCATACTGCCCACCCAGCTGCCTGCTCCACACTGCCCACTGACTGTCCTGCCAGGACCTCAAAGTCAGCAGTTCCCCACTGAACCTGAACTCCCACTAAAATATGCTGCTCTCTCTACACTCTTGATCTCTGCAAACTCAAGTTAGAAACTCTGAGGTTTACCTTTGATTCTTCCCTTTCCCTCACCCCACCACTCAGGCAATAGATGAACACTGTCAACGCTCCTAAACATTTCTCCCTCCCTCCCTCTCCTTCACCTCTACTCTCATAGCCTTGGAGCTGTCGTCTAGACTTACATTGTTAATTTCTGCGTGGTAACATGCATGCAGCACACACTTCACATTTTGACCTCTTTCAAGTACGCAGTGTCCTGGTGTTAGCCACATTCGCAATGTCATGTCACCATCGCCATCATCCACTACCAACACGTTCCATCATCCCAAACAGAAACTTTGTACCCGTTAAGCAATAACTCCCGATGGACTTTTGTAATTGTCTCCTAACTGCCTTCCAGACCCCAAATTTCCTCACCCGCATCTTCCGTCTCATGCCCAAATCATCATCCACGCAGCTGCCACGGGTGCCAACTCGCACGTTCTGACTACGTCAATCCCTTGTTTAAAATCCCCTTCGGCTTCCCACTGTCTACAGGATCAGGTTCAAACACCTTGACCCAGAATGTGGGCCTTTCTCAGGCTACCGTTCCTACCTTTGCTTCCTCCTCCTCTGCAGCGCCCCCAAAGCCTACACTCCATCTCTACTGCATCTCTCAGAATGTTCCAGATGCCCTGTGACCTCCCATCCCACAGGTCTCTGCTCTGAAGGCCCCTTTCACTCTAGTCTCTCTCTCCACTCCCATCAGCTTAAATGTTTCCTCCTCAGGGAGGACCTTCCTGACCTCCCCAGGGAATGGAGTTCTTTCCTCCGTACACTCCTATCGGGCCATACAAATGCCTCTAGAATGTGACACATTATTTTCCAAGCATTTATTTGTACCTTCCCCTTCCCTACTACCTTAAATGCAAGGCCTATATAGTATTTATTTTTTTATCTCCAGTGTCTAACACTGTGGCAGACAAACAGTGGGTGCTCAATAAATGTTTATAGAATGGAAAGCAAAAAAGAAGGAAGGCAGGCAAGAAAGTTGAGAAGAAAGAGGAGAATTAGCCACTTCCATCAGCATACCTGAGGAGCCCGTGGAAATTTTCCTTCTAAGGTCCTATTCCCAGTGCTTCTGAATTGGATCTCTGGGCAAAGGGGGCAGTTAGCAATCTGAGGGCTCAGGAATCTGCATTTTTAATAAGTTCTTTGGGCAATTCTAATGTATTCTAAAGTCTCAAACCATTGACCAAGAGGACTCCAGTTTTAAAGCTATGGAAGTTCTATTACCTAAGATTCTAACCTAGGGTCAAGAATTTTAATGGAGTTAATTTCTAAGATAATATAATGACAACATCAATTATGATAATCATGGTGACAAATACAGAAAAAAAGGCCTAAAGCAAATGTGGAAACAGAGAAACCCCAAAGAGAGGCGGTCTGATACAAAGGGGAAAGCAAAGGACTGAAGTCAACGGAACTCGGCTTAGTCTAAATTCTAATTAACAAGTGGTTTAATCCTAAACAAGTATTTCCCATTTATCTAGACCCTGGTCTCCCCATCTGAAAAGTGAGGTTCCTTTCAGCTCTATGTTCTGTGAGTGGCCATGTGGAGGAAGGGAAAGCTCATCATGTGTGGGTAACAGTTCAGAATGCTATGCTTTTGACGTGCTCTGGTATTGGGAGATTTCTATCCTGGCAAAAGACAACTGTAATAGAAGCAGACCAAAACAGGGCCAGTGGGGCCACTCTGCTGTAATGAGATTATGCCAGAGCCATTTTGGTTTATGAAATTACTATAACAATGCTGATATATTACTGAAAGCAGCAAAGCCTCCTTCTCTCTAAAGAATGCCAGACACACTGTGGCATCTTTTCCTTTCCCTTCATCAGAGCCCCACACAGAAGCACAAAGGGGGAGGGACTGCAGTCCCCAGGACGCTGAGTCCTGGCGAGGGAGTGCCAGCTCTGTGGCAGAGGTTGGATCCCCTGGCGTGCTTGTCACTTAGCCTAAGTCTTCCCGTAGGAAAGTTAGGGAGGAAAAAAGATAAGTGAAAGAACTCACTTCCGTCCCCTTCAGTGGACTGAGCTGAAAGGAAACAACTCCAGGCTGGGCAGTGGGTCCAGTCCTCCTGAGGCCCCCCTTTCCAGCTCTGGGAAGAGGGGAAAAGCCGGCACCTCCCCTCTCCTGCCCTGCCTTTCTGAGCTGAGGACTTTGAACCATTGAGGAAAAGGCGGGAGAGACATTCAAACAGGCATCATGATAAACTTATTAGTCACGCCTGCCTTCCCAGCCACCGGTTCCCCGCCCCCCCGCCCCCGTCCCCTCCCGCCTGCCCCCAGCCCTGCCACCTTTCAAGTTGGACTTCCAAGAGAAAATGAGAAAAAAAGAAAAACATACTTGATGAAGAAGATTCTCCCACCGCTGTCAACTCCATAGGTCCAGCGGCCGGGCAAGTCCAGCCAGTCAATCTCATCAGCCATCTCGGTGTCCCCACAGTCCCTCGGGCTCTCTGCCCACCCTGGCGCTGGGCAGGCGGGAGCCGGGTGCTTCCTGCCCAGGAACCCCCACTTTCGGCCCCTCCAGGGAGCAGTGGGGGGGAGGGGTGCCCGATGTGCGTCCGGCCCCGGCTCCCGGCGTACCTCCTGAGTCTCTGGCAGTGACTTCGGCCTCTCGCTGGAGGCGAGCTGGCAGCCAGCCGGGCAGCAGGCAAGAGGCAAGCGCTTAACCCTGGTCCAGCCGGGAGCCCTGGGAGCGTGCAGCCTCAGACGTCACCTGCCTCCTCCTCGAGCCCGAGCTCCTCTTCGGACGGCCTCTTTAACTTTAATGACGGGCAATTAGTGCGGCTGAGTAATTATGACGCTCCCCTCGCCCCGGACTGTTAACGGGAACCGCCGATTCTTTGGCCCTCCTCGCTCGCTCTCTGCTGTCGGCTGGAGAGACGAAGTGCTGGGGCGGGAAGGATCCCTCCCGAAGGAGCAGGTTGCCGTGTGCGAACAACGGGGCTTGCCTTCTCGGCTCGCGGCTCTGAAGCCTACACTTAAACCGCCGGCGGGGCCAGAGGAAGGCGGAGCCAAGCCGCCGCCTCGGAAGGTAATTCACAGCCAGGAGAACTCGCCGGCAGCCCGGTGGATCCCGAAGTCCAGGCGCACGACGCAGGGCGCTGAACGCGGGGGAACCAGTTTGACTGCAAGAGCTTTGAATCATGAACTTGTCGTGTCCAGCTACTGAACGGAAAGAGGGAAGTGGTCAAACCTGGTTCTACTCGGTGGGAGGTTAGTAAAGGAACAAAGGTCAAATGCAGGCAAGGGTGACGCGGGTTTAAGTAGCAAGGGGCCCTGCAAGTCTCTTCTCGGCTGGTAAACTCTTCCAAGATGTCAGTCTAATTAGTCAAGCTTGTATTTACCTTTCTTTTCAAGCACCTCCTCCGAGAAGCCTACCATGACTAGGTAGAATCGTCAGACCTTAGAAGCACACTCAGAAACCAATAGCCTTTGTGTCCTTCTGCTCCATTCCCCTAATTTGCACCAAGAAAAGAAAAGGAAAAAAAGAGAGGGAGTGAGTGAGTGAGAGAGTGAGAGGAATGTGTTCTATGTACACCCAGCAGGTTGTGAGCACTCAGTCCTGGCATATCAGAAATGGTGCTGCTGGAGCCCACAGTTCTGCAATCTCTAGGTTTATATTAAAGTTGGTGGCCTGTGTCCCCTGAGGCACAGATCAGGTGAATATTGTTCCCATCCATTTTTCAGACCCAAGGGAATAATTAAACAATAGGAGAGACACTTCTCTTTAAAGGAAGCAGTGTGTCGCATTTCAGTTTGGCAAGTGTTGAGTGAACATACTCACTGCCAGCATTCTAAGGAACTGGATCCCCCATTCCATCTAACTCCTACTCATCCCTTCAGTGTCCACCCCTGAGTAACCTCTAGAGGAAACTATTCCTGTCTTCACCTACAGATAGATGTATATGTTAATCTTTTATGGATCATGACGCCTTATAAATAACCCTATATTGCTAGCTGTCAGACTGTAAAGCAATCTTGGTTTTACTCAACTGACTCTTTCATTAGGCTGTGTGCTCCTTGGGGGCAGGGACTCCAAGTTATTCATCTTTATAGCTCCAACACCTTCCTGGGTCACCCAATCAATGTTTGGTGAATGATATTGTGATGATCGGAAACAATTCTATCATAACCACAACCCCGTACTTTTGGACCTTATTTAGGGGCATCCTGAATATAACCATCTGCAACATCAGGTTATGAGTGTGGGAGCTTTCCAGAAACATAAACAGCCTGTGAGCCTTCCCAGGTATCCCAAATGCTCAACGTGGAGGGTGTAATGTGAATACAACTGATAGATGGTGCACAATTAGAAGCTGCCCCAGAGAACATCTAATCCGATGCTCTTGTTTTAAATATGGGAAACTGGGGCCCAAAGAAGAAAAGGGAATAGTCAAGGAAGTGGCAGATAAGGATCTGTCTACCTGAATATCCCAGGTCAGAGCTCTTTCCATTACAGCATTATGCCCCCAATACTGGAAATTAACTCTGCAAACATATTCAGGAGGATTTGTGAGTGTCAGATCTAAGCCAAGCCCATTCTCCACAAGCAGAAGAGGAGCAGAAACCCATACTATACAACTCTTCTCTCCCTTCTCAGATCCTACAGGTTTCTTGTAAAGAAGGCTGCGCTTGACAGCAATTCAGAGCTGGACCCGAGATGCATAGATAAGGATCTAGTTGCCTCTTAGTTCCCGAATTGAGGAAGGTGGGAAGGTCAAGGTAACAGACTCCCCATTAGGCTCCATCTCCGTGTGAAACACCTGTAAGACTCATCCTATTGATAAAGCACAGAACCATCTACCCAGCCCTGCGATATCCGAGGATCTAAACTGCCAGAATTGCTGCCAAGATGCCTCAAGGGAAAATACCAGCAACAAGTGCACTCCTTGTCTAACCTGAGCAACCAGCAAGGGCAGCTCCTTGGGCTGCATGTGGGTGGAAGTAGGGGACGAAATGACGTATATTTGACACATGTATTATGCCACTGTCATCTTTGATGAATAGAGGGCTCCTCTTGATTTCTTTGACAAGATTTTTGCCTTGTTTATGTCTAATCTAGGCTGGGGTTCCTAAGAATATATCTCAAAAAGAAAAGGCCAGTGATTTGAGAGTTTGGTTTTTTTTTTTACTCATTTGAAATAAGAGAAGAAATCAGATTTTAAAATACTTTTCTAACTATGGTGCATACTCACTAGCAACGTTTTAAATTCTAGTTTTTGATTATCAATTTCGATTAGTATTAATATTGATAATAATGACACTTTAGCAAAGGAACCAAAGCTAATTTTAAAATGGAGTAAAAAAATCTAAGTAAAAATACTTGTCAGCCCAACAATCATCTGGAAGAGGGAAGGAGGGTTGATATGTTGAAATGAAAATCATACATGCTTGGCAATCAGAAATTGATTTATTTTTTCTGCAGCAAATTTTGTTTTAACTCTGTGAAAGGTAACAAAACATGTGAATAAAATAGATCAGTGTGGGCGGGCCACAGTGGCTCAGCAGACAGAATTCTCGCCTGCCATGCCAGAGACGCGGGTTAGATCCCTAGTGCCTGCCCATGCAAAAAAAAAAAAAAAAAGGTCAGTAATATTTAGAAAATATTCTGATTCTCTATACAATTTGAATCTATAATTAAATATCATTTCGTTTTTGTGTTGGTACCTATAGTAGGCTGAGAAATGACCCTCCAAAAGATATCTATCTCAAATTATGGGAACTTGTAAATGTTAACTTTATTTGGAAGAAGGGTCTTGGAAGATGTAGTTAAATTAAAGATGTAGGATGAGGAGATACACCTAGATTACACAGGTGGGATAAACCAAGTTATAAGAGACACACGGGGTGTGTGGGGGGGGTGGGATTTGACGGATACAGGAGGAGGAGGCAATGTGACCACAGAGGCAGAGATTGGTGTGATGCCACCACGAGTCAAGGAATGCCAGCAGCCATGAGAAGCTGGAAGAGGCAAAGGAGGTGTTCTCTTCTGTAGCCTCTGGAGGGAAAGCGGCCCTACTGACACCTTGGTTTTAGACTTCTGGACTCCAGAGCTATGAGAGAATGAATGTCTGTTGTTCTAAGCCACCCAATTTGCGGTGATTTCTTACAGCACCACAGAAAACTAAATAGTACCTATAAGAAAATTATAACTTAATGAGGACTGAAATATTCATTCCCCCTTCATCTTTTAATAGCCCCCTGAGTTTTCTTTTGGAATCTACTCATCTGCCAGTGTTAGACTAGGTGGATTGAGTGGGCTGGCCCCACTTCCACCCTTACCCCTTCCATAATGATTGGTTCAGGAAAGGACACCTGACTTATATCAGACCAAAGAGACTCAGTTTTATTAAGATCCCAGAATTCTTGGGAAGAAGCCCTTTTTCTCTTGGACTTGAAGGTGGTGGGTGTCATTTTGGTGCTGCTGGGGTCCCCACGTGAGGAGAGAGCCTGCCCAAAAGTGAAGCCAACCAATACAGAACAAAATGGAGCCAGGAGATGGGAGAGACTGGGTCCTCCTTACATCCCATGAGCCCTGGAATCCAGCTTGCCAGAAAAGGCTCAACTTCTGTAATTTCCAGTTGCAGTCTCCTGGAAACCTGATCAGTAGAAAGCTGTATTTTGAGGCATTTGCTATATCATTTAAACATATTTGGCCAAGAGGCTCACATAGTTACCAGAAGATTATAACAGATTTTTCTCCTCTATAAAAGAATAACCACAACAGTAATTTTTATCGAGTGCTCGTGATTAATATCTATGTTCATCTGCAGTCTAGGTTGCTAGCCACTGTTGGTTTTCTAAAAGGAACTAGAGAGTGAAGAAAAGGAAGGCAAGGGCCATGTCTGTTGGGATTATGTAGTTGCATAAATATCCAAGGGCTGAAAAAATATATATCCAAGGGCACAAACAAGATAGTTCTTTAATTAAAACTGTGCTTCTGTCAGGGCTGGACAGAGTAGATGGTTGTTATCAACACTGCTGAACTGGGACTGGGTTCCAGAAGATCGTAGAATCCTGGGGTGTCCCTACAGCCAGTTGAAGTGAATTACATTTGTTATAGAAAATATGTATTGAGTACTTTCTGTGGGCCAGATACTGTTCTAGCTACAGGGAATACTGGGTGTGAATAAAACAGTCTCTGCTCTCATAGAGTTCACATTTAATAGACATATAGTCTCAGAGTATAATAAGTCTATGGAGAAAAAATGAAAGGCTAGAAGGAATAGGAGAGCCGTGGTTGCTGATAGCTTGTTTTACATATTTCATGGGGGGAGGTGTGGTCAATAAACATTTCACTGAGAAGATGACATTTGAACTTAAAGACTTAAAGGAAGTGAGGGAGCAAACCATATGAACAGTCGGGAAACACGTTCCAGGCTCAGGAAATAGAAAATGCAAAGGCCCTGAGGCAAGAACATCCTTGGAGTGTTCCCCAAACAACAAGGAGGCAATGTGGCTGAGACAGACTGAATGAGGAAGAAAATATCAGGAAATGAGGACAGAGGGATTGAGGGAGGTCACATCATCTGAGCCATTATAAGGAGCTTTGTGCAATTGTCATAAATGAGATAGGAAACTATTGGAGGATTTTGAGTATAGGAGTGACATGATCTTAATGACAATATTTTAGAGGATCATTTTGGCTGCTATTAAGAGTCGAGTAAAAGTACATTGTAGTTAGTAGGCTATCGTAATCACCCAGGCAAGAAATGTGAATGGTTTGGCTCAAAGTTTGTAGAAGTAGAAATGGTTAGAAATAGTCTGGTTCTGAGAATATTTTGAAGGTGGAACTGACAAGATTTTTATTTTTTATTTTTTAAAACATAACAACATACAAACACGAATACTCTTAGCATATAATCATTCCATTCTTGGTATATAATCAATAACTCACAATATCATTGCATAGTTGTATATTCACCATCATGATCATTTCTTAGAACAATTGCATCAATTCAGAAAAAGAAATAAAAAGAAAAAAGAAAAAAATTCATACATACCATTACCCCTTAACCCTCCCTTTCATTGATCACTAGCATTTCAATCTACTAAATTTATTTGTTCCCTCTACTATTTATTTATTTTTACTCCATCTGTTTTACTCATCTGTCCATAAGGTAGATAAAAGGAGCATCAGACACAAGGTTTTCACAATCACACAGTCACACTGCAAAAGCTATACCATTATACAATCATCTTCAAGAAACATGGCTACTGGAACACAGCTCTACATTTTCAGGCGCATCCCTCCAGCCTCTCCATTATACCTTAACTAAAAAGGTGATATTTATATAATGCATAAGAATAACCTCCAGGATGACCTCTCGACTCTGTTTGAAATCTCTCAGCCATTGACACTTTATTTTGTCTCATTTTGCTCTTCCTGCTTTTAGTTGAGAAGGTCTTCTCAATCCCTTGATGCTGAGTCCCAGCTCATTCTAGGATTTCTGTCCCACATTGCCAGGAAGGTCCACACTCCTGGGAGTCATGTCCCATGTAGAGAGGGGGAGGGCAGTGAGTTTGCTTGTCATGTTGGCTGAGAGAGAGAGGCCACATCTGAGCAATGAAAGAGGTTCTCTGGGGATGACTCTTAGGCCTATTTTTAAGTAGGTTTAGCCTATCCTTTGCAGGAATAAGTTTCATTTGAACAAACCCCAAGATTGAGGGCTCAACCTATAGCTTTGGTTGTCCCCACTGCTTGTGAGAATATTAGAAATTCTTTTTACGGGAAAGTTGAAATTTCCCTCTTTCTCTCCATTCCCCCAAAGGGACTTTGCAAATACTTTTTTATTCACTGGAACTGACAAGATTTTGCTAATAGATTTTAATTGGGCTATGATAACAGGAGGAATCAGGATGACTCCAAGGTATTTGACCTAAGCAAATGGAAAGACAGAGTTGCCATTGACTGAGATGGAGTAGACACAGGTAAAGCAGGCATGACACAGGAGAGTGGAGAAACAAATTTAAACAAAGTTAGAGATGCCTATGAGATCCAAACAGAGGTGTCAAGAAGGCAACTGGAAATATAAGACTGGAGTCAGTCTGAGGAGTAGAAATATATATTTGGTATCATTCAGTGGTTAGATAATATTAAAACCATGAGACTGGCTGAGAACAAAAGGGAAATTAGTGTGGGTCAGGAGAAGAAGATCAAACACTGAAACCTGGGGTACTCCAACATTTAGAGGTCAAGCTAATGAGAAGAAACAAGAACAAAAAAAAGTGACTAAGAAGTGGCTAGTGAAGTAGAAGGAGAACAAGAGAGAGTAGTGAGCTCTGGAAATGAGCCTTGTGTGTATTCATATCACAACAAAAAGGAATGTGCACATGGTCCTGGTGTTCTAGAAGGCCTGAGGTTAGGGTGGGTCCTCTCTGAGCAGGAAGTGACTTGTCCTCCTGTGTGAAAGAGTAGCGAGACAGCTCAGATTATTGTTAGGATGGTCTGAGAATGGGCCTGGGAAGATAATCATTTTACCTAATGAGCCCTTGCTCACCAAAAGAAATATTCTTGCAGAATCTTTGAGTAACTAGCAAAAACTGGCAGAGCCATTTTCCTCGAAACTTGGGAAAACAGTTACAAGGTTCTAGGAACTGAGAAAGTGCCGCATCAAGAAAACGTAACTTTAAAAACA
>PVIY010060359.1:0-11672 GCA_004026745.1 Myrmecophaga tridactyla
CTGGGATGATGGAGTGCTGTTAGAAGGTGTCTTTACAACTGACCCAAGTGAAGTTAATAAGCATCTGAGTATCACAGAACTCCCCATGAGCTGAAGTGTAGAAGAAGCCTCTATTTGGAAAAGACATTCCAGAATGTGGAAGTCCGGGGAGATTCTACCCACAAACCGTACCCAGGTTATTCTATTATCCAGCCAAGCCTGGCTGTTTGCAGAGGATCTCTGGGAAGGTTGATCAGTGCATTATTCCCATGGGCCCCTGCAGCTTCTC
Organism: Myrmecophaga tridactyla; assembly: GCA_004026745.1. Taxonomy (NCBI): domain Eukaryota; kingdom Metazoa; phylum Chordata; class Mammalia; order Pilosa; family Myrmecophagidae; genus Myrmecophaga; species Myrmecophaga tridactyla. The sequence goes on from PVIY010060359.1 coordinate 269, forward strand.
CAACCAGGAAAAAGCTACTTGTGGGAATCCACATTTCATGTTTCAAGGGGATGATTTGGGGAGGCACTAAAATTTTTTTGCTTCTATTTAGCAAAATTTTAGTCTGTTTTGTTCTAATAACATTGGCTGAGTCTTTTTAAAAATATATATTTTGAAATAACTCTAGATTCACAGGAAGTTGCAAAGATGGCACAGAGAGATCCCTACCCTTCACCCAGCTTCCCCCAATGGTTACTTGGTACATAATTATACGTGCTAAGACTTGGAGTTTGACATTGGTATAATATATTTGTAAAGTCTGCCATCTTATCAGATGTGGAGTCCTGTAAACATCACCACAATCAAGATGCAGAGGGCACAAAGCCCTCTGGTCTGCAATCCCTTTGGAGTCACACCCACTGTCTTTAGGATGTGGATGAGGAAGTGAAGAAATTGGAACCCTCCTAGATTGCTAGTGGGAATGTCAAATGCTGCAGCTGCTTGGGAGAACAGTTTGGGAATTCCTCAATAAGTTAAACATAGAGTTACTGTGTCTCCTACCATTTCCACCCCTAAGTATACATCCAGGAAAATTGAAAACATATATCCATGCAAAAACTGTACACTAGTGTTCATGGTAGCATTGTTCATGATAGCCCCAAAGTAGAAACACCCCAAATGCCTACTGAGTGATGAATGGATAAACAAAATGTGTATATTCATCGAATGGAATATCATCCAGCCATTAAAAGGAATGAAGTTCTGATCCATGCTACAATGTGGATGAAACTTGAAAACATTACGCTAAAGTAAAAGAAGTCAGACATAAAAGGCCACATATTGTATAATTCTATTTCTGTGAAATGTCCACCACAGTCAGATCCCTAGAGACAGAAAGTAAATTAGTGGCTGCCAGGAGTTGGGGGGTGGGAATGCAGAGTGACTGCTAAGAGGTATAGGGCTCCTTTTGGGGATCATGAAAATATTTTTAAATCAATTGTGGTGATGGTTGCTTATTTCTATGAATATATTTAAAACCAACAAATTGTAAACTTTATCATGGTGAATTTTATGGTACGTGAATTATATATCTCAATTTGAAACATACACACACACACACACACACACACACACAAACACATACTCATGGCACTCAGAGGACAGGTTGGGGCCAGAAATATCGATGGGAGAGTCCTTTGCACATCCATGGCATTTAAGGCCTTGAGACTGAGTTCCGGAGAAAGCTATGGATGGGGAAGAAGGCCCAGGACTAAGGCTAGGGCTCCCGCTCTGCTTGCAAGTGACTGAATTCTGGCCAGTGAGACTTGAGGGAAGTCTGCTGGGAGTTTCCTGGGAAAGCCTTCCTAGCTTTTAAAAAGGGACACAAGATGGGGAAGTTCCCCCTTTTCCGGCTCTGAATAGTGCCATAAACGAGACACTCAGAACAGAGGGAGCTACCTTGAGTCCCTGAGGGAAGCCACCCCAGAGGCAGAGCCAACTTCCTGGGGTCAGCAGGGGGGGACGGGGAGGGGGAGGGGAGAGGAAAGAGGGCGGGGGGCGGGGGAGCCACCGGGAAGACGGGCCCTTCCTTGGCAATGACGTCACCACGGAGGCCGCAGTCCCAGAATGCCTTACCTCCGGACTTCTTGTCAAGTGTAATAGAAATCCTCTTGTTTGAGCCACTTTTATTTGTGTTTTCTCAAAAGCACCATAACTGATAGAGTATCAAATGCTGCCCTTCTCTTCTCCCTTCTTTCCCTTTTCATTGACTGAAATAAAGACCTGATGGTGGAAGCTGGTGCAGCCATCTTGGACCTTGGGTTGAGGATGGCAGAGCAACGAGGGAGAAGGATTCTGGGTCATTAGTGATTGTGAGCAGTCAAATCAGTTCTAGACCTCCTACCGGGACTTGTGAGGGAAAATTGAAGTTGGATATTTGCTTAAATCTCTGTTATTTCCTGGTAAATTATACTACTGTTCAGCAAATATTCACTCTCTCCTCCTCCCCTGTATGGGAGGGCTATAATTCCCCTGCCCCATTAATAACAGGCTGGCCGTGTGACTTGCTTTGGACAATGAACTTGAGCAGATGGGATGTACATCATACACAAACAGAGGCTTTAAAAGTGTTTTCATGTTTTGGCTTGGTCTTTTCAGTTCCTGTCCTCCACTATAGGAGGAGGAAACAAATCACTACAACAAGGATTGAAAATGTCCCATGAATCGCATGACATGGAGGTCACTGGTGACCTTAGCAAGAGTGGACCCAATAGCATGGCAAAGACTGGCGGCTGATCGGAGTGGGCTGTGTAATGCCTGAGAAGTGAAGGAATGGAGATGCATGCACAGACAGCTCTGTGGGGTGTGGCTGCAATTGGTAGAAGAAAAGTGGGGCAGTAGCTAGAAGGGGATGTTAATTGGGTGGCAACCATGGAGATGGACTGCTCAGATCTCACTTCTAGAAAGAGCTTGTTGATCAGCTGTAAGAGATGCAGTTAGTTGACCTTGAGAAGCTACTTTGGCATTTGAGTCAAGGCCACTCTCTTCCTTGGCATCCCCTAGCCCATGACTGAGCATGGCGGGGAGCCTGGGACCTGGCCTTTCACCCATAAGGAACCCACCAACACTGGTCCCAGGTTGAGAGCGTTATTTTTTTGCCTTTTTTTTTCAATGTAATTTTATTGAGATATCTCTGCACACCATACAATCCATCCAAAATATACAGTGGTTCACAATATCATCACATATTTGTGTATTCATCACAATGATCATTTTTAGAACGTTTACATTACTCCAGAGAAAGAAATAAAAAGAAAAAAGAAAAATCCCATACATCCCATACCCCTTACCTCTCCCTCTTACTGACCACTAGCATTGCACTCTACCCACTTTTAAGACTTACAATAGAGATAGGTTAACTAACGCAGTGTAGTTTTGACACACACACATATATATACATATATATATATATATATAAAATCAGTGAAACAAAAAAAACATCCAGAAGTAGGTCCATAGAAACACGGCAACTGACCCTTATTTTTGCAATATAGTTAAACAATCATTACCAATGACCAGGGTAATGGATTACAGTTCAACAACTTCTGGCTAGTCTAAAATACTAGACCCTATGAAGAAATATCTATATAATAAGTCAGTATATTTTGTTTGCTTTTCATGAGAGAGACTCGAGCATGCTTAGAAGCCCAGTGTGAAGAATCCAGTTGGGAATGAACAGCTAAGTATGAAAGAGAGACGATGAGGAGTTGGAAGAGGGAGGGCCCTGAGCAGGCAGAAGGAGATGGAGTCTGGCCTGAGGAGCAGGAACCCTGCAGGGGAGGAAGGACAGATGGGTGCAGGTCCATGCGTGTGTGTAGGTTTGGGAGCTGGGTAGTGGCAGAGCTTCCATGAAAGGGTGTGTTAATTTGCAAGTTGCTGGAATGCAATATACCAGAACTGGAATGGCTTTTAAAAGGGAGAATTTAACAAGTTACAAGTTTACGGTTCTAAGTCTATAAAAATGTCCAAACTGAGGCATCCAGGGAAAGATACCTTAATTCAAAAAAGGCCAATGTGTCTGGAACAGCTCTGCCATCTGGGAAACCACATGGCTGGTATCTGTTGGTCCCTTGCTCCTGGGCTCCATTGCTTTCAGCCTCTGTTCCTCTGGGGGTTCCTCACTTTGCTTCTCTGGGGCTGACTTTCATCTCTTGGTTTCCCTTGGCTCTCTCCAGGTTGTGGATTGCTTAACATCTCATAGTGACATCTGCTGGGCTCCAAGCATCACCAAACATCTGTGTCTCTGTTCTCTGTCAGTTCTGCTCTGATGTTTCTGGTGGCACTGTTGTTTCTGACTCTCCAAAAGGATTCCAGTAAACTAATCAAGGCCCACCTAGAATGGGTGGAGTCATATCTCCATCTAATCAAAGGTCACACCCACAATTGGATATGTCACATCTCTGTGGCGATGATCTAATCAAAAGATTCCAACCTACAGTATTGAATCAGGATTAAAAGAAACAGCTATTGGGCGGGCCACCGTGGCTCAGTGGCAGAGTTCTCACCTGCCATGGCGGAGACCTGGGTTCGATTCCTGGTGTCTGCCCGTGCAAAAAAAAAAAAAAAGAAAAAGAAACAGCTGTCTCCACAAGATTGAACATGGCTTTTCTAGGGTACATAATATTTTCAAGCCAGCACAGTTTTCTTTTTCTAGGCCCCAGAAATCAGGTCTTGGGATCACACGGCTATTTTGCCCTGGGACTCAGTCCTCCACTTGCATGATAAAAAACCCTGAACTAGACCATTTATACCAAACTTGTCTGACCCCCAGGCGCTTTTCAAAGAGGGGTTCCTGAACTGCTGGATCAGAATTCCGGGGCAGGGGTGCTGGGACATGAATTTATCTACCTCTGGTATAAATCCCCCAGGGAGCAGGGGTGATTCGGGTGCGCGGCCAGGTTTGGGGACCGCCCTGGGAGGGCTCCAAGGGCCTCTCCAGCTCTGAGAGTTTGGAGTTCCAGCAGGAAGGTGCTGAATCTCAGCACAGGACTTCACTGCAGCAACAAACCACAGCATGAGCCACATGTCACTTCCTGTCACCTATAACTAAAGATCCCAAAAGGCAACAGAGGAACCGAGCAACAAAGCAAAAGCAACGCATTTCAGAAGTTTCCTTCTTCTGTGCGGAGTCCACCCCTCACACCTTGACTCCTGTGACCACATTCCCAGACCCCCAGGGGGGACCTGGGCCAGGACACGGCCAGGGGGACATCCTATGGCAATAGGCCGAGGAGTTGGATCAGGTCTCAGCATATCAAGGATGCTTGGCTGCCCTGCAAAGGGGTGGAGACCCATCCGGGCCTTTCTGAAACCCGAGCCCTGGGGAGGGGGAAGGAGAGGCTGCCTGGCCCTGAGAGCCCATGCCCCACCCCACCCCTAGCTTCCCCTGTACCTGGGAGCCCCTTCTCTGGGGCTGCCCCAGGCCGTTCAGGCCACCTCAACTCTCCCTTTGCCTCCCTCTGCCCCTGAGGTCGGGTGGGGTCAGCCTGGGGCCACCAGCCAGCTCCATGGCCCAGGACTTTGCTTTGGCTTCCCTTCTGGCTTTGAAAAGCAAAGAAGAAAGTTCTGCGCTGATTTGCATTTGGGGGATTCTTCCCCCTCCTAAACTTCCGGGGTGCAGAGAAAGTGATTCAACCTTGGTTTGACAGTGGAAGAAGGGACAGAAAGAGCCCAGGATATTGTCCCAGGTAGGAATCCTTCACTTTTGTTGGAGGGTGGGGGGTGGGGGGTGGGAGGGTGGAGGTTCTGGCAATAGTTTCTTCCAGCTCAGATGGGGAGTTGTCCTGGATGATCTCCTAAGCCCCTTCTGAATGCTTCATGCTATGATTCTGCCAACCTGAACTTCATTCAGTCATTCAACAAACATTCCCTAAGTACTTTCCCTGAGCTAGGAGCTACTGTTGAATAGCAGTTGGTCCCTGCTGCCTTAGAAATTTCCACAGTCTAGATGGTGAGACAGGAATAATAACACAGCTACCATGCTTATGGTGGGCCAGGCCCTGGGCCCTTTATAAAATTAGCTCATTTAACCTGGCAACAGCTGTAAGAGGTAAGTGTATCATTAACCCCATTTTGCAGATAAGATGCGAAGCTTAGGGAGGTGAGGTCCCACAGCCAGCTGATGTTTTTAACCTCAGGTCATTCTGCCTCTCCCACGCTGTGAGGAGATAATTCAGTGCAATAGGTGAACGAATAAAGGGTAGACAGGGAGCCTGAGGGCTTCTGAGAGCCACAGCTCAAGGTGGGAGAGAGGAGTTAAGTGGCATCTTGAACAAAGTTCCCTGGGCATGAGGCATGAGCAGGAGCAGGGGGCCCAGCTGGGAGCTGGAAGGTGAAGCCGGCTGAGAGAGGCTCTTGCGTTAGCCAGGATGTCAGGTGAGCCAGGGTCAGAGTCAGGGTCCGGGCTGCTTCTCCCTCACTCCTGGACCCGAGTGGCAGGGGATAGAGTGAAGGGACCGTCTCTGGAAGTTGTCCCCACATTCACAGGGTGGGGGCTGATCTGGCCTGGGGCGCCAGTATCCCAGTACTCTGAGAGTTGGGCGGCCCAGGAGGTGGGGGAAGTCCCAGATACCCATAGGGTCCCCCACCCAGTGAGGACTGGGCTGTGGCTGCCCCCCTTTCCCTGCAGCTCTCAGCTCCCAGCTCCCATCTCCCAGCTGTCCCCAGGCCAGGCAGATGGAGGACAAAAGCTGATTATTCCACTGGGGGCTGTACGGGGCCCCATGAATAGGGTATTGAGAACCCTGTGTCCGCATCCAGATAGTTTTTCATCCTCTCCCCAGCCAGAATGTTTGTATGCCAGGCAGAGGCAGACCCAGGGAGAGAGCAGGGCAGAGGGGCGGGGTGGGGGGATTCCTGCTGGGAAGTGCATCCTCTGGTCCCCTTGCTCTCGAAATATCCCAAACAGAACCATCCTCTCCACCACCTCCTGCTATAGTCCCCATCGAGGTGGCTGCACCCCAAGGCTGGGCATCAACTGGATGCTTCCCTGTCCCTAACCCCCACAGCCCACAGAAGCCCAGTCCTGCCAGCTTGGTCTCCCGGAAATCTTTTGCATTTGTCCATCCTCTCTGCTTCTCAGTATCTGGGTCTGGACGATTGTATCCGGTTCTAAACCAGCCTCTCATTTTTCCCCCATCCAATCCATCCCTACACACTCAATGCCATACTGTTGCTAAAAGGCTGTGAGCAAACGGGACGTGGAAGGGTTTCTGGGCTGCTGAGCACTCACAGTGTAAATGAGCACTGGGCTGTACACTTCTAACTGACGTGCTTGTTTGTACCTGTACCTCCCCACAAAGTTAGAGCAAAATCTGCATGGGAGAGCATCCCAAACCCTTTACTTACCCAGCCCTTCACCATTTTCGCATATGTGTGAGCCGTGGGAAGGACCCATGGTGTACTCAATATATTTTCTTTAAATTGATTCATTTCTTTTGACTTAATTTTTAAAAAATTTTTATTGTAGTTATGCATATAACATAAAATGTTATCATCAAGCGATAACTCCCCATTCCAACTCCCCCCAGCCACAGGTAACCTCTAATCTACTGTCTGCCTCCATGAATTTACCAATTCTTGAAATTTCAAGTGAAATCATAAAATATTTGTCCTTTTCTGCCTGGCATCTTTTGCTTTAGCATACTGTTTTCAAGGTCCCTTCATATTATAGCATACATTATATATAAAAGCATTCCTTTTTATGGCTAAATAATATTCCATGGTATGGATGTACCACAATTTGTTTATCCGTTCATCTGTCGATGGACACTTGGGTTGTTTTCACCTTTTGGCTACTGTGAATAATGCTTCTATGGGCTTTTGTGCTCAAGTATCTAAGGCCCTGTTTTTAATTCTTTGGGATATAATCCTAGGAGTGAACTTGCTGAGTCATATGATAATTCTATTTTTCAACTTTCAAGGAAACAGCCAAACTATTTTCCACAGTGGGAATTAAATTAAGTTCAAAGAGAAACTTCATATTATCCCAATAAATGGCAAACCAGTACCCTTTGTCATAAATTGAAGACACTGTAAAAACAAAATTGGAGAAAATAAGAAAATAAACATCCATCTACATCCTCCTAGTAAATTGTTGGGCTGCCATAAACATCACACTCTGGGCTGTGCTGAATTCTGAGCCCTCAGCTGTATGGTTGGGGCCTGCCCTCCCAACCTCGTCTCCTGCCACTTGATCTCACATCCCATTTGCTCCAGCCCACCCTAACGCCATACCCACTCCTGTCTTTCTCATCTGAAGCTGTTGCCCATCCTCTGGCTTCCACTCAGAGAGCCAAACCCCAGTGGAAATGTCACTTCCCCTGAGGCTCCCACACGGTTTCTCCAGCTGGAAGTAACGTCGTGGAGATCTTTGATTCCAGATGTTCCAGCTGTGACTTCTCCACGTTCCCATGATGGGACCATCTAAAAGGTCATCCACCGGCCGGATGTGCAAGGAAGCAGAGATGAGCATTGGGCCCCAGCCAATAAAGAAGAGCAAGGGGTGGATGCCAGGAGACAAGGGCACTGGCCCTTTACCTCCACCCCCAGCCCTGTCCTTCCTCCTCCTCCTGCCACTGGGTGAGTGCTCCCACCAACCTCTGACTCTTCCCTTTCTGGCTCTGTTTCCCCAGCTGTAAAATTATGGCAAGAGGAAGTTTGGGGATGAGTCATGTTCTTTCAAGCTCTGACATTTGCCCAGGGTTGATGAAAGCTGAGTGTCTGAGTTTGGGGAATGGAAGGCTCAGTGCTCGAGGTGAAGATTAAATGTAAACAGAGAGTGGGCAGTGAGGGGACACTGGAGATAAGGGAAGGAGAGAAAGGAGAGGGGCTTGCTGATGGCTGTTTGAGAAGATGGTAGAGTATGTGGAATCAAATGACCTAGGAACCCTCCTAATTTAAGAAAGAAGAAGCGGAGCCTTAGTTCTTCATCTGTAAAATGGGTACCCTAGCATATGCCTCCAAGGTTGTTTTAAGGATTCTTTGAGGTAATGCATGCAAAAATGTCTGAGAACTGTAATACTCTATGCACAAGTGAGGGACGATTAATGCATTTACAATTTTGCATGATATGCCAGTTTCCCTCCCTTGCCTCCCCACCTCTCCTCTCAAGCCACTTGCTCAAAACTGTATGGTGGATGAGAGAGTTGCTGTCTGGGTTGGGATCCCAGCTTTGCCCTTTATTTGCTGTGTGACCTTGAACAAGTCACCTAACTTCAACAAACCTATATTTCCCCACTGACAAAATTCTACCTCCTCACCACTTGTCCTATTGAGTGAGCCAATCCACATAAAGCAATGAGTACCTCATATGTGATAGCTGATATGTTTACTCAGATAGATAAATTATGGGGGTGGGGGTGGGGGTGGGAGTGGAGGTGGATCCTAATGAGTCCTGAAGCTGATCTAGACATTGAAGGCAGAGCTACTGACATCTAACGGGCTCTGAGCAGGGGCACTGGGGGACACACAGATGAGACAGATCTGACCACATTACCAGGCAGAGACCCCCAAAAGGGGCCTGTACATGGTGCCCAGGGATTTGGAGGAAGTAGAGAGCACTTCTAGCTGAGGGCTCAAGGAAGGCTTCCCAGAGGAGGTGGCTCTGAACTGGGCCTTGTAGGATCGGCAGAACAGTAAGGGTCAGGGTTAGCCAGGATGGAAATTCAGGAGAAGAATGAGGTCAGAAGTTACCAGAAGGCCTTGTGGAGAAGGCTCCCTTCTGGGCTGGGACTTCAGCCTGCAGGTGCCAGGGTTATGGGATTTAGCATTGAAGTGGGATAAGCCTCTTGTCGTGAACCCATGCAAGAAGGGTGAGACGGGGAGGCCCATTGGGACAATCAAGGAAAGAGACAATGGGACATCAATGCAGGGGGTGTGGAGTGGAAGAAGAGGGGGCTGATGGTGAGGTCAGTGGGGTTCAGGGGGCCCTGTGTTCCTCGGCCTGGGAAGTCCCTCCTTGGAGCGGGCAGAGGGCCCAATGTATTTGCTCACTCTCTTTCAGCCAGTGCCTTACAGCCCACTCCACTGCCCTTTCCAGGTAGGTGCCCCTGGCCCTCCTTCCTCACCCCATCCCAGCCCCCAGGTACTCAGAGTCTTAGAGAGAAGATCCCAGGGGGTGACTCACCAGCCCTCCATCACTCTCGATGCCCCCACCTCAAAGGGATTGTTACAGCCTCCGCATTTTATGGGGGAAGAAATAAGGCCCAGAAAGGATGGAACCCAAGGCTTCTTGGCAAGGCGAGCATCCCACAGATTGGGCCCAGAGATGCCCCTGGAATCAGCTCCACCCTGTCTGCAGAGCTGAGGCTGGTAGGGGGCCCGAGCCACTGCCGGGGGCGCCTGGAGGTCCTGCATGGTGGCTCCTGGGGCAGCGTCTGCGACGACGACTGGGATGTGGTGGATGCCAACGTGGTGTGTCGCCAGCTGGGCTGTGGCCTGGCGCTACCTGTGCCCCGGCCCCTCGCCTTCGGCCAGGGCCGGGGCCCCATCCTGCTGGACAACGTGGAGTGCCGAGGGCAGGAAGCTGCGCTGAGCGAGTGTGGCAGCCGGGGCTGGGGCATCCACAATTGCTTTCACTACGAGGACGTGGCCGTCCTGTGCAATGGTGAGCAGAGGCCTGCGACCTGGGAGGACAAGGAGACCCTGGGGAGCAACAGGGTTACAGGCTGGATGGGTGAGGGGATTTCCCTGTGATAAGGCTCTTCTGGCAAGAGACCTGGCCAGAAGGAACAAGCCCCAGCTGGAGTGTCAGGTACCCTGGAATGGTACTTTGCACTCACTATATGACCTTACCCCCCCAAAAACAAACAAACAAACAAACAAAAAAAACCAACAGCATCACTGCTTCCATGGATGGCCTCCCTTGTCCCAGCACAGCCTCCTATTGGGTCAGGACCACACCAGCCATAAGCTCCATTTGGCATGGAGCTGAGCGGAAACTCTAGGAAACTTTGACCTTGAGAGCAGTGCTTCCAGCTTTCAAGAGAATCACCTGGAGGCCTTGTAAAAATACAGATTAGGGGCTCTAGAGTTTCTGATTCTGTAGATCTGGATTGGGGCCTGAGAATTTGCATTTTTAACAAGCTCCCAGGTGATGCTGATGCTGCTTTAAGAGTTACTGCTTTAAAGGATTTCAAGGCTCCAGTGGCCCCTTCTCTCACACCCCAGGGTTCCTGACTTTGACCCTTGTGAGGTCAGACCCTTCACCCGCCCTGTGGGTACGAGGACAAAGAACAGAAGGATCCATTTTTATTCAACTCTTCCTTCTTCCCAGAATTTCTGCCCATGGAGCCCCCAACAAGGAAGGTGTTAATCAGTAGGATACCCCCCACAACTCCCCAGAATGGGAAAGGTAAGGAAGGGGAATGTGGGGGACCAATTGGGTCTTGGGAGAGGAATCCAAGGCGGGGTTTCCCACACCCTATAGGCAGTGGAGAGAAAGGGGTTACAGGTGGGCAAGCTGGTCATTCCCCCATCCCTTGGGGAACTCACAGTCCTTGTAGAGAAAGAGGATCCAGTCCTGTGGGATGATTAAAAATAAAGCCAGAAAAATAAATAAATAAATAAATAAATAAATAAAAGCCAGCCCAAGGTTAGAGAAAGGGAGAGCTGGGGGTGGGGGCTAAAGCTTAGTTCAATGGCATGTCAGATAGGCACAAAAACGGCAAAGATGATGTAGCACCCGAAAATGAAAAGTGCCCTAAAAAAGAGACAGATGAAGAGGCAAAGAAGGCAGGAGGAGAACAAGGGTCCCATTCATCAGGAGATCAGGGAGGACTTCCTGGAGGAAGAGCTGGACGTTGAAAGGCAGAAAGCCTTTCACTGGGCCATAGTAACTGTGGCAGGAACCCATTCTAGATGGCTG
>PVIY010060360.1:0-11663 GCA_004026745.1 Myrmecophaga tridactyla
AACTGAATCAGTCATCAAGAAGCTCCCCCAAAAGAAAAGTCCAGGACCAGATGGCTTCACGTGTGAATTCTACCAAACATTCCAGAAAGAATTAGTACCAATCCTGCTCAAACTCTTCAAAAAAATTGAAGAGGAGGGAAAGCTACCTAACTCATTCTACGAAGCCAACATCACCCTCATACCAAAGCCAGACAGAGATATTACTAAAAAAAGAAAACTACAGACCAATCTCTCTAATAAATATAGATGCAAAAATCCTCAACAAAATTCTAGCAAATCGAATCCAGCAACACATTAAAAGAATTATACATCATGACCAAGTAGGATTCATCCTAGGTATGCAAGGATGGTTCAACATAAGAAAATCAATTAACGTAATACACTATATCAACAAATCAAAGCAGAAAAACCACATGATCATCTCAATTGATGCAGAAAGGGCATTAGACAAAACTCAACTTCCATTCCTGTTGAAAAACTTCAAAAGATAGGAACAGAAGGGAACTTCCTCAATATGATAAAGGGAATATATGAAAACCCCCCAGATAATATCATCCTCAATGGGGAAAAACTGAAAACTTTCCCGCAAAGACAAACAAGTCAAGGATGTCCATTACCACCACTTTTATTCAACATTGTGTTGGAAGTTCTAGCCAGAGCAATTAGACAAGAAAAAGAAATACAAGGCATCAAAATTGGAAAGGAAGAAGTAAAACTCTCACTGTTTGCAGATGATATGATACTATATGTCGAAAACCCCAAAAAATCCACAGCAAAACTACTAGAGCTAATAAATGAGTACAGCAAAGTGGCAAGTTACAAGATCAACACTCAAAAATCTGTAGTGTTTCTATACACTAGTAATGAACAATCTGAGGGGGAAATCAAGAAAAAATTCCATTTACAATTGCAACCAAAAGAATAAAATATTTAGGAATAAATTTAACTAAAGAGACAAAAGACCTATTCAAAGAAAACTACAAGAAATTGTTCAAAGAAATCACAGAAGACCTAAATAGATGAAAAGGCATACTGTGTTCATGGGTTGGAAGACTAAATATAGTTAAGATGTCAGTTCTACCTAAATTGATTTACAGATTCAATGCAATACCAATTTAAAATCCCAAAACTTACATTTCAGAAATAGAAAAACCAATAACCAACTTTATCTGGAAGGGCAGTGTGCCCCAAATAGCTCAAAGTATCCTGAGGGGAAAAAAATGAAGTCAGAGGTCTCACGCTACCTGACTTTAAGGCATATTATAATACAGTGGTCAAAACAGCATGGTACTGGCATAAAGGTAGATATATTGACTGATGGAATCAAATACAGTGTTCAGATATAGACCCTCTCATCTATGGACAACTGATCTTTGATAAGGCAGTCAAGCCAACTCACCTGGGACAGAACAGTCTCTTCAATAAATGGTGCCTAGAGAACTGGATATCCATATGCAAAAGAATGAAAGAGGACCCATATCTCACAACCTATATAAAAGTTAACTCAAAATGAATCAAAGACCTAAACATTAGATCTAAGACCATAAAACTGTTAGAAGAAAATGTAGGGAAACATCTTATAAATCTTATACTTGGAGGCAGTTTTCTAGACCTTACACCCAAAGCAAGAGCATTGAAGAAAGAAAGAAAGAAATGGGAACTCCTCAAAATTAAACACTTTTGCGCATCAAAGAACTTCATCAAGAAAGTAAAAAGACAGCCTACACAGTGGGAGACAATATTTGGAAACGACATAGCATATAAAGGTCTAGTATCCAGAATTTATAAAGAGATTGTTCAACTCAACCACAAAAAGACAGCCAATCCAATTACAAAATGGGAAAAAGACTTGAACAGACATTTCTCAGAAGAGGAAATACAAATGGCCAAAAGGCACATGAAGAGATGCTCAACATCCCTGGCCATTAGAGAAATGCAAATGAAAACCACAATGAGATATCATCTCACACCCACCAGAATGGCCATTATCAATAAAACAGAAAATGACAAGTACTGGAGAGGATGTGGAGAAAGAGGCACACTTATCCACAGTTGGTGGGAATGTCAAACGGTACAACCACTGTGGAAGGCAGTTTGGCAGTTCCTCAAAAAGCTAACTATAGAATTGCCATATGACCCGGCAATACTATTGCTAGGTATTTACTCAGAGGACGTGAGAGCAAGGACACAAACGGACATTTGCACACCAATGTTTATAGCAGCATTATTTACAGTTGGAAAGAGATGGAAACAGCCAAAATGTCCATCAACAGACAAGTGGCTAAAAAAAACTGTGGTATATACATACGATGGAATATTATGCAGCTGTAAGACAGATGAAAGTTATGAAGTATATAATAACATGGATGGACCTTAAGGACATTATGCTGAGTGAGATTAGCCAGAAACAAAATGACAAATACTGTATGGTCTCACTGATATGAACTGACATTAGTGAATAAACTTGGAATTTTTCTTTGGTAACAGAGACCATCAGGAGATAGAAATAGGGTAAGATACTGGGTAATTGGAGCTGAAGGGATACAGACTGTGCAACAGGACTGGATACAAAAACTCAGAAATGGACAGCACAATACTACCTAACTGTAATACAATTATGTTAAAACACTGAATGAAGCTGCATATGAGAATGATAGAGGGAGGAGGGCTGGGGCACAAATGAAGTCAGAAAGAAAGATGGACAAAAAAGATTAATTGGTATAATCTAGGAATGCCTAGAGTGTATAATGATAGTGACTAAATGTACAAGTTTTAAAAATGTTTTTGCATGAGGAAGAACAAAGGAATGCCATTACTGCAGGGTGCTGAAAACAGATGGTAATTAATATTTTAAAATTTCAACTTATGTGTGAGACTAAAGCAAAAAATGTTTATTTGGTACAAAATTTGTATTTTGACTAGTGCATTTCCTAATATAACTTATGTAGATAGCTTAATTGAACACCATAAGTATATGGAACCTTGAATAGGACATGAGATTTTGTTGATTTGTCCAGAGTGATGCCCCGATGAATCCCAGTGTGATTTGACCAGTGAATAAAAAAGTATTTGCAAAGTCCCCTTCAGGGAATGGTGAGAACGGGGGGGGAAATTCAACCTCCCCAAGTTGAATTCTTGATATTCTCACAAGCAGTGTGGACAACCAAAGCTATAGGCTGAGCCCTCAGTCTTGGGGTTTGTTCATATGAAACTTAACCCCACAAAGGATAGGTCAAGCCTACTTAAAATCAGGCTTAAGAGTCACCCCCAAGAGAACTTCTTTTGTTACTCAGATGTGACCTCTCCCTCCCGCCAACACAGCAAGCAAACTCAGCACCCCTCCCCATCTACGTACAACATGACTCCCAGGGGTGTGGACCTTCCTGGCAACGTGGGACAGAAATCCTAAAATGAGCTGAGACTCAGCATCGATTGATTGAGAAAAAACCTAGAATGAGCTGAGACTCAGCATCAAGGGATTGAGAAAACCTTCTTGACCAAAAGGGGGGAGAGTGAAATGAGACAAAGTGTCAATGGCTGAGAGATTCCAAACAGAGTCGAGAGGTTATCCTGGAGGTTATTCTTGTGCATTAAATAGATATCACCTTGTTATTCAAGACGTAATGGAGAGGCTGCAGGAAACTGCCTGAAAATGTAGAACTGTGTTCCAGTAGTCATGTTTCTTGATGATGATTGTATAATGATAAAGCTTTCACAATGTGACTGTGTGATTGTGAAAACCTTGTGTCTGATGCTCCTTTTATCTACCTTGTCAACAGATGAGTAGAACATATGGGATAAAAATAAATAATAGGGGGAACAAATGTTAAAATAAATTCAGTTTGAAATGCTAGTGATCAATGAAAGGGAGGGTAAGGGGTATGGTATGTATAATTTTTTTTCTGTTTCATTTTATTTCTTTTTCTGTTGTCTTTTTATTTCTTTTTCTGAATGGATGCAAATGTTCTCAGAAATTATCATGAGGATGAATATGCACTATGTGATGATATTGTGAATTACTGATTATATATGTAGAACGGAAAAAATATTGTCAACAGTAACTCCCCCATAGTGGGACATGACTCCCAGGGGGTGTAAATCTCCCTGTCAACGTGGGACATGACTCCTGGAGATAAACCGGCATCCAGCATCATAGGATTGAGAAAGCCTTCATGACCAAAATGGTAAAGAGAACAATGAGACAAAGTAAAGTTTTAGTGGCTAAGAGACTTCAAACAGAGTCGAGAGGTCATCCTGGAGATTACTCTTATGCATTATATAGATATCCTTTTTTAGTTTATGGTGTATTGGAGTGGCTGGAGGGAAGTACCTGAAACTGCTGAACTTTTATTCCAATAGCCTTGATTCTTGAAGACGACTGTATAACCTTATAGTATTTAAAATGTGACATGTGATTGTGAAAACTTTGTGGCTGACGCTCCCTTTATCCAGGTATGGACAGATGAATAAAAAAATAAGGACAATAAACAAATAAATTATAGGGGGTACAAGGAGTAAAAAAAAATGGGGGTAGACTGCAATACTGGTAGTCAATAAGAAGGAGGGTAAAGGGTATAAGATGTATGTTTTTTCTTTTTATTTTGTTTTCTGGAGTGATGCAAATATTCTAATAATGAATATGGTGATGAATACACAACTATGAGATGATATTATGAGCCACTTGATTGCATACCTTTTTTACACTTAGATTACAGTCTATTTTTTATTTTGTTATCTGAAACAAAATATAACATTTCACTTTTTCACATAATTAGGAAAACAAGTTTTATAAGATGAGTGAATTTTCCAGTTAAGGTTGTCCTATATAAGCACCAAATGTTACAAAGTGTATAATTTACCAACCTGTCTCTGGGGGAAGCATATTGGTGGTAATAAAACCTTTTCTTTTCTTGTGTGGTCCATTGATTTTTTTTCATTTTTTAAAATTTTTATTGATATATATTATTTATTCACATACCATGTAATCATTCAAAGTGTACAATCAGTGGCTCACAATATCATCATACACCTGTGCGTTTATCATCACAATAGACTTTTTGTGAAAAATAACATATATACAAAAAAGCAATAAATTGCAAAGCACACCACAACAATTAGTTGTAGAACAGACTTCAGAGTTTGGTATGGGTTACAGTTTGACAATTTTAGGCTTTTACTTCTAGCTGCTCCAAGACACTGGAGACTTAAAGAAATTTCAATTTAATGATTCAGCAGTCATACTCATTTGTAAAGCCTACCTTCTCTGTATAACTCCACCATCATCTTTGATCTTTCTCCCACTCTTTAGGGGTATTTGGGCTATGTCCATTCTAACTTTTTCATGTTGGAAGGAGTTGTTGATAATATAGGAAAAGGGGATGGAACTAGTTGATGTTCTGGAGAGGTTGGGCTGGGTTTCAGGACTTATCTGTTCTAGGGATCCATCTGGAGGTTGTAGATTTCTGGAATGTTACCCTAGTGCATGGAACCTTTGTTGATCTTATATATTGCCCTAGGTGTTCTTTAGGATTGGCTGGAATGGTTTTGTTTGGGGGTTGGCAAACTATGGTAGGTAGCAATATCTAACTGAAGCTTGCGTAAGAGTAGCCTCTAAAGTAGCCTATCAATTCTATTTGAACTCTCTCAGCCACTGATACCTTATATGTTAGACTCCTTTTTCCCTTTTTGGTCAGGATAGCATTGCTGATCCCATCGTGCCAGGGACAGGCTCATCCCTGGAAGTCATATCCCACATTGCCAGGGAGACTTTCACCTCTGAATGTTATATCCAATGTTGCGGGGAGGGCAATGTTCTCACTTGTAGAGTTGGGCTTAGAGAGAGAGAGAGGTCACATCTGAGCAACAAAAGATGTCATCCAGAAGTAACTCTTAGGCATACGTATAGGTAGGCTAAGCTTCTGTGCTACATAAATAAGCTACACAAGAACAAGCCTCAAGATCAAGGGCTTCACCTATTGATTTGGGTGTCCCTAATATTTGACGCAGTATCAAGGATTTCCCCAGTAGTAAAATTTAACAGTTTCATATTTTTTCTCCCACCCCTCAAGGGATGTTGAACATACTTTTTGGTTATCTGCTTACTATACTCTGAGATGTATCCAGGTATTACATTAAACTATAGAGGATTAAAGGCCTTCATTCTTATGCTGGGCTCCCTGTGTTTGGATTATTTAAATGATCGATCCAGACAGGTTGACTTAGATTATGTGCTACAGAAAATTTACGTTCCAGACAAAATAAACCTTTCTTCCTTTGGTGTCATAGAGTAGGTGAAGTTCTAGAATACAGACAATGTCGTCCTTACCCCTGTATTCTGAATTACCTTAATCCTGATCTGACTGGCTTTGTTCTTATCTCTAAATACCAGGTTATACATATATAACACAGCCTCTCAAAATCCAGAAATAACAATTACCACTCCAGACTAAATGTGACTGCTATAAGACCTTACAACCTAGGCCCCTATTTTCTTATAAGTATTTTTTTTAATGTGACCATACAATATTTGCTCTTTTGCTTTTGGCTTATTTTGCCTCACCAAATGTCCCACAGGTTCATTAACCCCATTGCATACCTCACAACTTCACTCCTTTTTTTGTAGCAGCACAATATTCGATCATATAAACCACTGTTTGCCAATCTCCTTCTCAATCAGTGCATCCTTTAGCCACCTCTATCCATTGGGCATCATGTATAATGTCCAAAGCTAACAATCCATCAACAGGGCACACCATGGTGGCTCAGTAGGCAGAGTTTTCGCCTGCCACGCTGGAGACCCAGGTTCATTTCTCGGTGCCTGCCCAAGTTTAATGCAGTTAGACCTCATTAGCTAACGGTTCACCCATCTCTGGCTTCTATATATCTCTAAGTCCCCTATATTCTGTATTATAAGCCTCTGATTATACCTTTATGCTTGTCATAAAAGTGGAATCATACAGTATCTATCCTTTTGTGTCTGGCTAATTTCACTCAGCATTATGTCCTCAAGGCTCATCCATCTTGTCATGTGCTTCAGGACATCATTTCGTTTCACTGCTACATAATATTCCATCATATGTATATATCACATTTTGTTGGTCCACTCGTCTGTTGATGGGCATTTGGTTTGTTTCCATCTTTGGCGATTGCGAATAATGCCTCTATGAATATTGGTGTGCAAATGTCAGTTTGTGTCGTTGCTTTCAGCTCTTCTGGGTGTATACCAAGTAGCGCTATTGCTGGGTCATAGGGCAACTCCATATTTAGTTTCCTAAGGAACCAGCAAACAGTCTCCATAGTGGCTGCACCATTATACATTCCCGCCAGCAGTGCATAAGTGTCCCAGTTTCTTCACATCCTCTCCAACATTTATAGTTTCCTGTTTGTTTAATAGCAGCCATTCCTATAGGTGTGAGGTGGTATCTCATTGTAGTCTTGATCTGCATTTCCCTTATAGCTCCTGAAAATAAGCATTTCTTCATGTGCTTTTTAGTCATCTGTATTTGGTCTTCAGAAAAATGCCTATTCATTTCTTTAGCCCATTTTATTATTAGGTTGTTTGTTCTTTTGTTGTTGAGTTGTGTGATTTATTTATGTATACAGGATATCAAACCTTTATCCAATGTGTGATTTCCAAATATTTTCTCCCATTGAGTTGGCTGCCCCTTCACCTTTTTAAAAAAATATTTTGAGGAATAAAAGCATTTGATTTTGAAGAGTTCCCATTGATCTATTTTTTTCTTTTGTTGCTTGTGTTTTCATTGTAAAATTTAGGAAGCTCCCTCCTATTACTAGGTTTTGAAGATATTTGCCTACATTTTTTTGCTAGGAGTTTTATGGCACTAGTTCTTATATTTAGGTGTTTGATCCACTTTGAGTTAATTTTTGTATAGGGTGTGAGGTAAGGGTTCTCTTTCATTCTTTTGGCCATTAATACACAGTTCTCTCATGGTCATTTATTGAAGAGACTATTTTGTCCCCGTTCAGTGGACTTGGGGGCCTTGTCAAAGATCAGTTGACCAGAGATTTGGTGGTCTGTTTCTGTGCCCTTGATTCGATTCCATTGGTTAATACTTCTATCTTTGTGGCAGTACCATGCTGTTTTGACCACTGTCGCTTTATAATAATTTTAAAATCTGGAAGAGTTAACCCTCCCACTTCGTTCTTCTTTTTTAGGATGCTTTTAGCTATTTGGGATCTTTTTCCCTTCCAGATGAATTTTGTAACTAGCTTTTCCAAGTCTTCAAAGCAGGTTGTTGGGATTTTGATTGGGATTGAGTTGAATCTGTAGATCAATTTGGGTAGAATTGACATCTTAATTACATTTAACCTTCCTATCTATGATCAGGGAATATCTTTCCACCTATTTAGATCTTCTTTGATTTTTTTAGCAATGTCATATAATTTTCTGTGTACAGGTCCTTTATTTCCCTAGTTAAGTTCATTCCTAGATACCTGATTCTTTTAGTTGCTATTTTGAATGGAATTTTTTTCCTGAATTGTCTCCTCAGTTAGATCATTGCTTGTGTATAGAAACATTACTGATTTTTTCACATTAATTTTATATCCCCCCACTTTGCTGAATTTGTTTGTTAGCTCATGTAACCTTGTTGTAGATTTCTCAGGATTTTCCAAGTATAGTATCATGTTATCTGCAAATAATGAAAATTTTACTTTTCCCTTTCCAATTTGGATGCCTTTTATTTCTTTGTCCTCCCTGATTGCTCTAGCTAGAACTTCTAGTACAATATTGAATAATAGTGATGACAAAGGGCATTCTTGCCCCATTCCTAATCTTAAGGGGAAAGCTGTCAGTCATTCACATTGAGTATGATTCTGGCTATAGGTTTTCATATATGTCCTTTATCATATTGAGGAACTTACCTTTAATTCCTACCTTTTGAAGTGCTTTTATCAGAAAATGATGTTGAATTTTGTTGAATGCTTTTTCAGCATCAGTGAAATCATTATGTGATTTTTCCCTTTCAATTTGTTAATGTACTGTATTGCATTAATTGATTGTCTTGTGTTGAACCATCCTTGCATTCCTGGTATAAACCCCACTTGGTCATGGTGTATAATTCTTTTAATGTGTCATTGGATTTGATTTGCTAGTATTTTGTTGAGAATTTTTGCATTTATGTTCTTTAGGGAGATTGGCAAATCATTTTCCTTTCTCATAGTATCTGTACCCGATTTTGGTACTAAAATGACATCAGCTTCATAAAATGAGTTAGATAGTGTTCCTTTTTCCTCAATTTTTTTGAAAAGTTTGAGCACAGTTAGTGTTAGTTCTTTTGGGAATGTTTGATAGCATTCTCCTGTGAAGCTATCTGGCCTTGAGCTTTTCTTTGTAGGAAGATTTTTGGTAACTGATCGAATCTCTTTACCTGTGATTGGTTTGTTGAGATCTTCTGTTTCTTCTTGAGTCAGCGTACCTTGTTCATGTGTTTCCAGGAATTTTTCCATTTCATCTAAGTTGTCTAGTTTTTTGGTGTATAGTTGTTCATAGTATCCTCTTTTGATTTTTTTAAAATTTCTTCAGGGTCCATGGTTACAATCTCCCTCTCATTAATGGTTTTACTTATCTGCATTCTTTCTCTTTTTTTCTTTGTTAGCTTTGCTAGTGGTCCATCAATTTTACTGATTTTCTCAAAGAACCAACTTTTGGTTTTATTGATTCTTTCTATTGTTCTTTTGTCTGCCTATTCATTTAACTCTGCTTTAATCTGTATTTCTGTTCCTCTGTTTGCTTTGGGATTAGTCAGCTGTTTTGTCTCAAGTTCCTCCAGGTTTGCTGTTAAGTCCTCAATTTTTTCGCTTTCTTGTTTTTTAATATAGGCATTTAGGGCAATAAATTTCCCTCTCAGCACCACCTTTGCCACATTCCATAAGTTCTGATATGTTGTATTCTCATTTTTATTTATCTCCTGATAGCTACTGATTTCTCTAGCAATTTCTTCTTTGACCCTCTGGTTCTTTAAGAGTGAGTTATTTCCTTCTCAATCAAAAGGTGGAAGAGAGAATGACACAAAATAAAGTGTCAGTGGCTGAGAGATTTCAAACAGAGTTGAGAGGTTATCCTGGAGGTTATTCTTACACATTATATAGATACCCCTTTTTTAGTTTATGATGTATTAAAGTGGCTAGAGGGAAGTACCTGAAATTGTAGAGCTGTGTCCCAGTAGCCATGTTTCTTGAAGTTGATTGTATAATGATATAGCTTTTAAATGTGACTGTGTGATTGTGAAAAACATTGTGTCTCATGCTCCTTTTATCTAGGGTATGGACAGGTGAGTAAAAAATATGGATAAAAATAAACAAACAATAGGGGGAACAATGGTTAAAATAAATTGAGTAGATTGAAATACTAGAGGTCAATAAGAGGGAGGGGTAAAGGGTATGGTATGTGTGAGTTTTTTCTTTTTTCTTTTTTATTTCTTTTGCTGGATAGATGCAAATGTTAAAAAAAATATCATGGTGATGAATACACAACTATGTGATGATATTTTTGCCATTGATTGTATGCCATGTATAGAATGTTTGTATGTCAAGAATGTTTGTATATGTGTTTGTTAATGTTTACAAAAAAATACTAGGAAAAAAAAGAACACCTAGGGTAATATATAAAATTCTACAAAGGTTCATGCACTAGGATAACTTTCCAGAAAACTGCAACTTCCAGATAGGTCCCTGGACAAGATAAATCCTGAAATCTAGAGGGGCCAGCCTCTCTAGAATATCAGCTAGTTCCATCTCCCTACCCCATATTGCTCATATTACTCATATTACTGAGACATAGCCCAAATACCCTTAAACAGTGGGAGAAAGATCAAAGGTGATGGTGGAGTTATACAGAGAAGGCAGGGTTTAACAAATGAGTACGAGTGCTGAATCACTTGTACACAGGTACATAGGTGTGGGGAATGGGGTGGGACAAGGATGCACACGCATACAGGGTGTGGACCGTGTGGCGCACATGAGCACCTGCCGGGTGTGGGAGCAGGGTGCTTGTGTTGGGGAGTGGGGCAGGAGTGTGCAAGTGTGTGGGGTGGGGGTGAGGGACAGGTTACAGGGCTCAATAGCTAAGTGCACAGATGTGTGGGTGCTTGGCAGTCAGGATGCGGCTGTGTGCATGTGTGGGTCTGAGGGGGTGGGGGCCCTGGTGTGTGCGGCTCTGGAGGAGCAAGGCCCTTGTGTATGCAAGCACAGAGCTCAGGCTGGTGGGGCGGGGTTGCGTCTCCATGGGCTGGGGGCAGGTGTGGTCCAGATGCACACACATGTGTGGGGCAGGAGGGTTTGCAGATGCGTGGTGCCAGGACAGGTAGGAAGTAGGTGTACATATGCATGTACCCTGGTCTGGGAGGGCTGGACACTGGTGTGTGCATGCGCAGAGCTGGGGGGAAAGGTGGGGTTGGCCCCAATGCGCCGTCTGGTGGTGGGTGTGGCCTGGATACACAAGTGAGCACCTGCAGCCTGGACGCACAAGTGAGCCCTGCAGGAGGCAGGGATGGGGAGGTGGGGGCCAGGGCCTCGGTGCGGGTGGACATGTCTCAGGAGAGGTGGGGAAAGAGTGTGCGCTTTCGCGGCAGAAGTTGATCTGGCCTGGGTGGGCATGCGCAGTGTGGGAATGTGGGGCAGGGATGCACGTCAGGGAGTTGGGG
>PVIY010060361.1:0-11664 GCA_004026745.1 Myrmecophaga tridactyla
CCCTTTATCCCTCTTATTATTTATATATTTTTTGTCTTTATTTTCTTACTCATCTATCCATATACTGGATAAAGGGCATGTCAACCTTAAGGTTTTCACAATCACATGGTCACACTTAAAAGCTATATAGTTATACAATTGTCCTCAAGAATCAAGACTACTGGATTACAGTTCAACAGTTTCAGGTGTTTCCTTCTAGCTATTCGAATCCACTAGAAACTAAAAAGGGATATCTATATAATGCATAAGAATAACCTATAGAATGACCTCTTGACTCTATTTGAAATCTCTTAGCCACTGAAACTTAATTTTGTTTCATTCTCTTCCCCCTTTTGGTCAAGAAGGCTTTCTCAGCCACACGATGTTGGGACTAAGCTCATTCCTGGGAGTCATGGCCTACGTTGTCAGGGAGATTTACACATCTGAGAGTCATGTCCCACATAGGGGGGTGGGCATTGAGTTCATCTGCCAAGTTGGCTTAGAGAGAGATAACCACATGCCTTTAATCTGGTTCTCCAAGTATTTAAAATGGTCCTTAGACCTGTAAGCACCTTCCTAAAATGGATTTAACACTTGGCTCATGAGTTCTTTCTGCTTGAATTCTAGTAACCAGTCCCACATTGAGAGCCTGCCTGGTGTCTTGTCACTCCACTCTGGGACCTTGCCAATCGCTCATCCTCTTAGGAATTGTCCTTAAATTCACCTGTGTAGTTGGAGCCCTGCCACCTCCTGGCTGACCTTCCCCAGTGGTGATGACTGGTGGCAGTGACTGTCTAATTCCCAGTAGGAACAACATGGCTAGGCATGCCACAAATTGGGTCTGGCTGGACTTCCTCTCGCTACTTACATTCAGACCTGAGCCCACCCACCTGCCCCTCCCTAGGCAATCGGATTTCCAATTCCCAAAATGCCTGGTTGATTCACTCACTGCTTTTTGAGCTCAGGTTCTGACTTCCAGCCATCCCCCAAATTTCCAGTGACTGAACTCCTCCTACTTTGCATGGACAGTTTATCCCATTATGGTGTATTGGACCTGTCCCCAACTTGAATTCCTTGTTTAGATATGCTAACACTGAGCCTCCACCCCATCCCTCAGGCTCTGAATGTAGGTAGCAAAGCACAACTGGAGAAATTCCAATAAATTTTACGCATGTTTATACCAAAAATATTCTTGGCTCTTGACGTTTGTTTTGACAACTTTACATGTTTTTAATGAAATTCCTGGCTTTCTCACTTTAGTGGCCTTTCCAGACCATCTCTTGTCTCTTTAAGGCTTCATCTTTTCTCCCACCCACCTTTGCTCCTCCTGAGGACCTCATCATGGAAAGGCTGAAGCCAGGCACACTGTGAGTTTCTGTCACAGCTGCCCCCATACCCATCCGCCTGTAACTTTTCCTATTTTTATTTTTATTTTTTTTCATTTTGTTGTAGTATCAGAGGATGAGATTTTCTCATTCTGTCCTGGAGCTAATCCATCTGCCTGTGCTCTAAATTTCTTTACATCTTAGTGAGAGCTCTTATTCCTGAATCATGCCATCTCTTTCTAGCATTTTATGTGCCCTATCATTTTCAGTTAGTTCCTTGTGTTTTTCCCCCTTCAACAAGTGTGTGAGTACCTGAGCTGTGCTAGGTGCAGTAGATATGAAGATGAATAAAATGCAGCCCCTGAATTACTTAGTAGGGGAAGAATAGTAAGGAAAGATGATAGCATGCTATTCAACTCACTATAGCATAAGTCAGCATGATGCAAACGTCAAATAGTGCTGCCAGTGTTCACAGTTGGGAGCAATTGCTGTGATTGGGAATCTTTATTTCCTCAGGCCCTTCTATGGCCCCTGAGCCAATTTCCCCACTGCAGCAGTAGAATAAACAGAAAAATAATAGATGCAAATGTATTCATTAATCTATTTGTCAATTAAGAACATATTCTTTGAGTGCCCTACTAAGTGCCAGCACTGTGTTGGGGTGCTGGAGACATCTAATGAACAAAACCAGACATGGTCCTCCATTTATGGAGCTTATAGATAATTGAAGATATGCTTTAATCACACAAATAAGTGCAAGTTGTGATAAATGCTAAGAAGGGGTAATACTGGGTCATATGGGAATGTACAAGAGGGGATGTGATCTAATCTAAGAAGGCAGAGAAGTCTTCCATGGACCTGCGATAATGGAACCAAGAACTGAAGTATGAGTGCTGGTTATAGAGGTAAAGAGGGAAGGAAGAGCAGCCTAGAGAAGGCACTAGACTATGCAGAGCTTCTGTGTTGGGAGGCAAGTACAATAAAGACCACGGCTTAGCAGGAGACCAGTGGGGTGAGGGGGGCAACATGTGCCACATAAGGCAGATGTGCATACATGGAAGGCAGAGAGACACAAGGCAAATGAAGAAGTTGCATGTTTTTTTCTAAGAGGCTTGGAGCCCTTGAAACTCTCTAAGCAGAGAGGGGACATGGTCATATTTGTGAGTGAACAAGCACTCTAGTCGCAGTATGGGAAACAATGTTGGAAGGGTTTGGGGCCAACTGGTGAAATTGAAAATGCACTGGATTGGTATTGAGCAGTGTACATTCTAACTCCAAGTCTTATTAGCCCATTGGTTTTGGGTTAGCTGCCTTTTCTTCTTGAGGCTCAGTTTCCTTATCAGGGCAGTGAAAGACAGTTGGGAGAGAATGTATGTGACTAGCTCCTGGCCCACAGGAAGTCTTCAGACCATTCATTTAATTCCATACCTTTTTAATATTTTCTGAACTTCAGAGCTATAATTTGACAAGTGGGGATATGGGTGACTGGTGGAGACGGTAGGGTCCCACATTTTTTTTTGGCTGGTTCCTCTTCTGCTCAACTTGGACATTCAGGCCTATCTCAGACGCTCAAGAGTGGTGGACTCAAATTAGAACATGTTCTTTTTTTCTAATTTGAACACTGCAATCCTTGATGACTAACTTAACAGAGCTGCTATGACCTCCTTGACCCCCATTATAAATAATGAGCTCTTGAACTAAGAATTAATGTGGTTTCCATCATGAGTTGATTGGCTTCTTTGAACTAAAATGCTATGTTTTCCAAGTCCTGGCTTCATATTCAAGACTTTCAACTTTCTGTAGGTATTGGCTGGACCTACGTATTTTAAATGTTCTCTTCCTTCCCTGGTCATGATTGTGTTTTTATTAATGGGTTAGTCAAGTAACAGGATAAGCTGATAAGTGGTAGGGACAGGATTCAAACCGAGGGAATCCAGCTTCAGATATTTGTAGAGCACGTTGTTGTAATGGTGTGTCGTGGGCACACAGGTTCAGGGTACAACAGAAACTTTGAGCAAATGATCTCTTTATTGTTTGCACATTGTAATGAGTCCAGAGGGGCATTGAATCTCTTTGTCACTTACACAGCACAAAAAGTCCAAAAGAGCAGGGGAAGGAGTCCCATCATGGTCTGTCTCCCGGGGTGGCCCAAACCGCCCTGGGTCCAGGTTAGTAGATGGCAGCTCTGCATGCCCCATTTCATGTAGAAGAAGAGAGACAAATCTATACTGTTTGAACATGGTTTTAAAATCCACCCCAGGGGAGGGAGCCCTGCCACTTTCCTGTTCTGATAAGCATTTGGGGCTGCTTGTGTGGGGGACATACAGTGATGGGAGAGAGTCTCTTCCCTCCTCTTTGGAGAATATTGTGTCTTTTTAGAGCCTAATCAGTTGATGTAAGAAGAGGATACCTGGTTTTTTTTTATTGATTCCCTCCTAATATAGAATAAACTTGACTCTCCCAGTGATAATTTTTCTCTATTTGGTGAATGAGCTTATGAATGAATGATTCATAAGCAAATTGTATCTCTGAATTTTACAGCTCAACATTTCACAGGTCTCATGTTTATTGGCCTTGCTGGTGATTTAGAGTCTCCTCCTTCCTTTCTTCTCTCCTGTTTCTCTTTTACAAGAATATACAAGCTAGCTCTTTGACAGTTAAATTGCTTGGAGTCCATAAAGTATTGATTCAGCAGCTGAGTACCTTTCACTATTTATCCATATATCATTGCAAGCTAAGTGTTTTTTTTTTTTACCATGCTCATGATGGTAAGCAGTTTCTTCAGGAACTTGACTTTGAAAAGCATGGGCTTTAAACGCAGAGACAAAGTACACCCTGCTTTTGTAAAAGGATCTCATAAAAATGACTCTCGCTACTCTTGCCTTCCAGGTGATAGGTCGGCCAGGACTCTGTGGTCTGTGGGAGAAGGTGGGGCCAAACTCTTTGAAGAGCCAAAGAGGTTGGCTCCATTGTTCCACCAGGGTGCCCAGGCATTCCTGTTTTATTTCAGTGCCAGAGGGAAGTCGTCAAGCTTGGCCTTGCCGTGGCTGCAGCTTCTGGCAGAGGCTTTAGGAGAACGAGTTTAGAAGCTGTCTGTCCTAGTTCTTTGAAGTCTTTGGACATGCTCCTACTCCTTTTCTCTAGGTTTAGACAAGCCAGGAAAGGTAGGTCATTCAGTGGAGCGTCTGCCCAAGCAGGGATAGAAGGCATTTACATGCAGCTTCATAAATTTTTTTTTAATTTAACCAGAAGCCTCTCATCGGCCAACCTAGGCTATGAGTAGTAGTTCCCTGGCACAGATGCTTCAGTCCAGGAAGCCCACCCACCACAGCATCCAACCCCAGGGCAGTGTGTTATGCTAGTTTCTACCTCCCATTCTTAGGGAGGAAAGGGCTAGTTCTCTGCCTTAATTTATATTATCCAGCATGTCCCAGGTATTATGCAATGTGGGAGACAGCAGTGAATAGACAAACATGGTTCCTGTCCTTTTGATCCTGTCTAGTCGTGGAGGAAGCAAAGTTTGTGTTTCCTTCCACCACTCACACTCCATGTCTCCCTCTCCTTTGGCCCTTTTTTCCATTCCATCTGTCCCCTATTCAATCCTTCCTCCTAGAGGTCTGGATCCAAAAAAGAAGGCTGCGGGAGGAGAGTGATCTTTTATCCCAGGGCCTCAGTACCTAATGGTAGAATTTTATATTTGACTAAGAGATATTTTATGATAATTGAACATATTTTGGTCCCTCAAATAATACTATCCTGAATCCCTGGTTTGTGATTGAATCTGCACAATGGAGCTGTATTGCTGTACCCTGGAGACCACTTGGAGGAAAGCTAAGATTAGCCCTCTCTCTGATGGCTGTCTCAGGGATCCTGAGAACAGCATAGCTGGAGATAGATGTCCAGGCTTGGTAATCAGTAGTGCATTTTGTCATTAGCAAATAAACAGCTGAATGGCACTGTATTTCTCTGCCCAGTCTCTCAAGTACCTTCTGCACTCGAGCACCTAGCTTAGTTCTTGCTTCCTGCAGAGATTTATAGCCCCAAGCACACAGGAATAAGAGGCCTGTTGGCAGTTAGCCCTAGAGAGGTAATGGTGTTTTTTAGAGAGTAGTTGACAATTGTAATTGCTGGTGGCTGTTGATCCCAGGGCTGCCAGCCACACGATTTAACTGCTAACTGTCCAGGTACTATATGAGAAAGGGTAGAGACTGCTTTTGGTCCAAGACAAGTGTTCACCTGAATCCCAAACCTGAGAACTTCGTCCCTGTCACTGCCTTTCTTTTTCTGTAGGACTAAACAACCATTTCACTTGCCAAGATTTGAATGATAGTAAGCTTCAGTATTAAATACTGTTTATCAATGTCAACAGTGTTTCTTTGAAATTTCCTTTGTCAGCTTTCACAAAACCTCAGCAGAACTTACATGTAGGACTGACAGCTGGGGCTCTGTTTGGGTAATCCAACATTGCATCAAACTTGGAGGAAAAAGGAATTTTAGCTTGCCTTGGAAATTCAAGGCAAGGCTACACTTTGGCATTTAAAGGCAGAAGGAAAAGATAAGGAGTGCAGTGCCAGGATTGAACATGGCCCTTTGCTGAGTCTGACCTCATCTGTTAGATTCATGGTGCTGGGAACTTAACTCATATTTATTGAATGTATGAGTTACAGCTCAATAAAAGAATTTGGTCAGTGTTAACAAGGAATAAATCAGGATCCCTGCTAGGTCTGAGACTGTGAGATCCAGTTACTTCATCCTCGTTCTATACAACATTCTCTTTTCTCCTCATCCCAATAGACGTTTGCTTAATCAAACTAAACTTGAAATTAATTTCAACTGTCCTTCATAGCCATCTATTAAGGACAGAGTCTAAGGAATGGCCAGAAGATTTAAAAGAAACTGTTTGAGATTTTAGTAGTGATTAAACTGTGGCTAGATCCAACTTCTGAATTCTACTGGGAATAAAAACACCTACTTGGCATGTTTCTGTAAGGACTAAATGAGATAATGTGTACAAAACATCTAGTATAGTCCTGGCACCCAGGAGGGGTCCAACAAATGTTAATAGCTGCCTGTTAACCCTCTCCACAACAGCGGATATTTGACTGAATTTGAAGGCTGGATTCTTTAAAAAAAATTTTTTTTTTAATTAAAGAAGTGGGTTTGCAGAACAATCATGCATTAAATATAGGATTCTCATATTCCACCCTATTATTAACACCTTGCAAGGGTGTGGAATATTTGTTACAATTGATAATAGTGCATTTTTATAATTATACTATTAATCACAGTTCATGGTTTAAGTCAGGGTTTACTGTTTGTGTAGTTCCATGGATTAAAAAAAAATGTTTGTTACTATATGTCCTTTCCCTTCTTATGGAGAAGATATTGAGAAGGTAAGGGATTTTTACCTGTCTCTCATTCTATAAAGATTTCTCTTTGCCAGAGTAAAGAATTTTCTAATCTCTAAAGTCAGCTCCTAGAGCATCACTCTTAGAAAATAGCTGCAAGAACTGCATTTTCAAAGAGCTTCATGCTGCTGTTTAGAAATGTTTATTGTTTGTCCAGGAAAGAGGCTCGGCTCTGGTCGAGGGAGTTTAACTGCTGTCAGGCTCAAGTCCTTGAACACTTCTGATAAACTCTAAAGTGGTGTCAGAGCACTATCCAGGAGCTTTGTTCAACTTTCCCTGTTGCTGTGTGCGTCGCTATGTTTCATATCCCTCCTCTCCTTAAAATCTTCTCCCCACTGCCTATAAAAAATAAAGTCCAAACTACTTATTATAGCATCTAAGGCCTTTCATGATTCAAACCTAATGTTCTTAAAAGTTTCTATTTCTCTAGTCCCAGTGGAATCTTTGGGAAAAATACTAAATCTTTGTATTTTTCTATGCAGCCTTCCCTGACTCTTCACTAAACTAATTATCCTTGAAGATTCAACTTGAGTCTCTTCTGTGAAGCTTATGGTACATGACAAAGCAAGGTTGTCACTGTATTTTATTATAATTCTTCAATATCATAGGAGCCATTTTACTGTAATTATTTTTATGTCTTTGCCACCATAAGATTTTAGGCTTCAGGACATCAAAATCTGGTTGTGGAAGGTCTTGGTGACTAGATTAAGGAATTAGGATTTAATTGAAAAAGTACAGTAAATATAGTGAAAAAGACCAAAAGATAATTTACATTCATTCAATACCTGCTACCTGCTAGGTACTGTACTAATTGCTTTCCTAGGTATAAGGGATCTAATCTTATTATCTATTCAACAACCATGTAAGGACTAACCCATTTATAGGTTAGTAAATGGATAAAGTACCTTGTTTAGACTAAGGATGGAGCCTAGATTTGAATCTCTCTGATGCTCCAGAGCCCAGGCTCTTTGCGCTCCACCAGACCGGTTCAAAGATGGGCAGTGATATGATGGAAGATATAGGCTGGCATTGGTCAGCATTATGGATTTGAGAGGGGAGGAAAAGCAGCTAGGAGACTGGTGCCATAATTCAATTGTGAGGTAATGAGTCTGGATAGGAGTAGTAAATGGGTAATGGAAAGTAATCAACAAAAGTGATAGACATTGACAAGGAAGAGCCAAAATGAAAAACATGCAAACGAAAAGCAGAGTCATAGAGCGCATCAGCACAGCCCGCCCTTGGGCTTGCTTTTGGCTGTGGCTGAGCAGGAGTGGGGTGGATGGCCCTGAGGTATGTGTAGTCCTGGGCCCGCTACCCAGAGGTAGCATCTCTGGGACTTGAGGCTGGGCTTGTTGCCCAGCAATACTTAGAGCAGGAAACAAAAATGATTCTGGCCCTACAGCAAATCATGAGGGGGGTAATGCCTTTGTGGGTATTTGAGATTTGACACAATATGTGGCCGTAGTATTTCCCTCTCCCCAACCGTGAGTCTAGAGGGGGCCTGCAAAGGTAATAGGTGGGATCCGATTTCTTACCTAGTCCAGATCCGTCAAACCCATGGGAGATGTCTGCGGTGGTATGCAACGGTCAGTGTCTCGGCCCCACGTAAGCACTAACAGATGAGAGGGTTGTCTGTGCACCCTGGCTGAATTTCATAGTCTATGGCAAGGTTTTGGACGCTGAACTACCACATAACTGTTTTCAAGTCTGTTTATATAGCATGATTCCACACATGAATTTTTACCACAGCCATTTGAGCCAAAGAGTGGGCAGAATGTGTGGTCTGCCGCTGAATAGTACAGTTGGCTTTCTGGTTAATATGCTTCAAGTCTTGGGTCTTTATATAAATTCTACTCATTTCCGTTCTGCTCATTATGTATTGACTTCTTGTTTCTATAAGGTCAAAATAGTTTTTGGACAAGAACCAGATTACTGGGAAGAGGAGTTAGGAAAAAGTTAATGGCCAATTCATTTTTTCAGTACCTCCCTCCCATTAACATTATCGACCAACTCACTGATATATGTAATTCCTTTTTCCAATCTTAACAAGATGAAAGCTGTATTTAACAGGAGATGAGAGCAATTTTTCTTCTCTCATAAAGCTGTGCCTTCTTTTTTAGGAAGTATGATTCTTTTCTAGGTGCTTAACTCAATTAAAAAAAAAAGAGGGAATTGAACTTTTGGCAGCAAACTCAAGCATTATGAATGAAATTAAAATGCCCATGTCTGTGCTCAAGAGCCTCATGTAGATTTATGATGTTCTTCATGAAAGCGTTTAGTTTGAGTTCCTGTGACCTGTAAAAAAAGCACTTTTAAGGGATTGATTTTTGTCTTTGTCCAGATTCTTGGATTTAAAAAGAAAACTGCAGAAATTTGATTGTTGTCCTGACCAGGTCAAATGTATCGATAACCTACTTTGCTAGCACAAACTTTATGGTTTTGATGCTCCAATCACTGATGTTCTGTTACATATGCATTTCTTCACTTTACATATTATAGCTATAGATTTATCATACCTGACGTTGGTTTTACATGTGTGCTGGGTTTGCTTGGAGAATATGTTAGAGACTTATATTCATATGGGAGCCATCACCCCACGTTTCACTGGGCATATGAAAGGGAAATAATTTTGCAGAATGTAATCCTAGAAACTGGGTCACCTGCAAAATCACTTTGGAATTTGATATCCTTTTTGTAGAAAAAGTGGCCAGCAGGGACAAAAAACCATAAGTTAGGTACGATATGGGAATCTGAATCTTTTCCTTCTCTTTTATTATGTAACATTTTGAAAACCACATGTTCATTCAGCTGTTTCTCATCAGTTTTGTTTTGCTCCCATATAAACACATACACATAAAGTAAAACAATTTTAATGAAAGAAGTTCCTTTTTCCTTAAAATTTCTTTGATGATGGAATTCATGTAAAGCTCTGAATTGCCTAAATGTACAAGTTAAAAAATTCAAGAGAGAATTTAAAACAAAATGCAGTTCTGATTGTCTCTTTTGTCTTGTCTCCCTTCCTTCATTTCTTTAATCCTCAATGAGAACACACAGGAAAAAGCACGATTTTGAAATATTAGCAATCAAGTTGGTTTTGTTTTTTAATGAAAAAAGATAAAATGTCAGAAAACTTTTGTTGACAAGATCAAAACTCAGAGGAATACTGTTGTTCAGAATATGCTGGGACATATCCTTATTCTTGTCCATCTAAAAACTGCCTGGGCTTATCCTATTTGTTTATCTGCTACATATTGATGTATAGCTTTTAACTGTCTTTGTGTATGACCCAGGTAAGTTCAAGAGGCATAGCATTTCCAGCAGTTACAGCTTTATGAAGTGAAATGACTCAGGAGAAAATATTTGGTTGTACCTTTTGTATGGAATGCCATTTAAATAAATACTAACTTAGATTCCTATAGAACTGTGAAACTTTATGATTTTCAAATTCATTCTCTCACTTCATTATTTAATCCTCACTAATTTGTACCCCCTATTTCACCACGAATTTGAAACTTAGGAAGTTCTGACTTCAGTCAGGTGACTAAAGTGACTGCCGTGTAATGGGGCACCTTCCCTGCAGCAGTGCATCCTACTGTGTTATGGTCGCATGAGCTACTGCAGGTCTGATAGACCACCTCCAATTAGCTGTGCCCTTCTCTGAGTTAATTAATGCATTTCCCTTTTTGCTTCTAGCTTTCAGGATGTAGGGACCATATAAAAGGTAGGTAAGGCAGTGTTCTGCTATAAAACTGAAGCAAGTTTCACAGGGTATAGAATCTTGGAGTTAAAGATACCATGTGGTCCAAGCATGACTTATGTCCTACATCCTTGATTATCCACTAGAATTCATCCAAAAATAATGGACAAATCAGTTCACCAGGTAACTTATTCAGTAAGGTCTAACTTTAGCCACTTCTCATCACCTGTATTGGTTCTATTCTGGTCCAAACTAGTATAATCTCTTCCCTGGCTAGTTGCAATAAATTCCAAATATTAACAGGTTTTCTTTCTTTAAATCTTGTCCTACCCAACCCCCATGATCTTTTCTCCACACAGCAGCCTGTGATCTTGTTAAAATATATATCAGGCCAAGTTATTCTTGGACTTAAAATCCTCCCATGTATCTCCACCATGCTTATAATAAAATCTAAATCCAAACTCCTTACTCCTTTGAGTCCTAATGAACTGACTTCCTGCCTGCATCTCCTGCCACTTTCCTTCTTTAAGTGCTCTACTCTGACCGGAGCCTTCTTACTGTCTTTCCACCAAGCTTGTTCCCATTTCAGGACCTTTGCACTCTGCTCCCTTTGCCTGAAAGATTCTGCCCACAGATCTGTGTGTGGCACATTCCCTCTTTCATTACCGTCAAATACAAAGATATCATCTCTTCAGACCATCCTAACTAAAAAGATCTCCCCTGTTGAGTCACTTTCAACCCCCCCCCTTTTTATTGCATCTTATTGTTCTTTTATACTATATATTTATTTGTGCAAATGTTTGTTGACTGCTTCCCCTACTAGACTGCAAGCTCCATGGGGTAGGAAATTTGTCTGCTTTATTGTCCACTATGTTTTCCAGTGTCATTACATGGCTGGTGTTCTATAAGTATGTGTTAGTTGAAGGAATAAATTAATTAGTAAGTTTTCCTTTTCATTTCAA
The DNA here is from genome assembly GCA_004026745.1 of Myrmecophaga tridactyla. Taxonomy (NCBI): domain Eukaryota; kingdom Metazoa; phylum Chordata; class Mammalia; order Pilosa; family Myrmecophagidae; genus Myrmecophaga; species Myrmecophaga tridactyla. The sequence continues at coordinate 11,372 of PVIY010060361.1, forward strand.
GACTGAATTTATGTGGGATGGATGAGGACACTAAGATTTCATGCCTGGATAAATGAAAGGGTGATGGAGTCGGAAATCAAGACTCATAGGATTATAGGATTGGAAGACATCTAATATCATCCAGTCCACTCCTTACTTAAAAGATGAGATGAAATGATATCTCCCATAAGAAGATATAGCAGGGACCAGAATCCATGTCTTCTGACTTTCTGGCTTCCTTCCTTATTTCTGCCACATCATATCATCTCATCTGAGTCAGGAGAAAGAGTTGAGGTGATAAATGATAAATTCAT
>PVIY010060362.1:0-11660 GCA_004026745.1 Myrmecophaga tridactyla
CTGCGGTGAGGAGAGGGGGGACGTGGTGGACCAGGAGGGAGAATGCGCGGGCAAGGGGTGCACGTCCCCGGTGGGTGAGGGGCAGGGGTCTGGGTAGGTTTCCCGGGCACATGTGTGTGCCGAGGCGTGAAGGATCAGTCCGAGTGGGGAGAAGCCCAGGTGGGGAAACGAGTTTAAGGCTTAGGTGCAAAGAGGGAGAGCGTCCCTGGGGGCCCCTCGGTGGTACTGGGATGCGGGGCGCGCGGCACGGGGTGCCTTGCGGAGAGTCCTGCCCACCCGGGGAGACGCACAGCTGCGGCAGTGCAGGGGTGCCGCGGAGAATGGGGAGCCCGGCAGTGCAGCGGCGGTCACCATGGGCCTGACGAGAACAACCCAGCAGGAAAGCACAGAAGGCCTTTGGTTCATTTGAAGAGCCTAGCGAAAGAAAGACTGGCTGAGGGGATTGTCTTTTAGGGAACAAACAGATCCCCAGATTCCCAAATAACTTATGGACAGGTCCACACAGGTGACCCAGTTCATGAACCAAACGCTCAGGCTGGAAAACTCACTTGGGATTTTAGAAGTAGATTTTGCATATATGTGTGTCCCTTCAGTTAATTTGGCCATGAAACATAGTCTTGGTGAAGGAGAACAGAAGTAGAAAAAAACATTTTTTTTCATTACGTAGTTGTATATTCATCATCATGATCATTTCTTAGAACATTTGCATGAATTCAGAAAAAGAAATAAACAGAAAACAGAAAAAAATTCCTAAGTACCACACCCCCTCTCACTCTTCCCATTGATCACCAGCACTTCAATCTACTAAATTTACTTTATTTTTCCCCCTATTATTTATTTTTAATCCATATGTTTTACTCATCTGTCAATGAGGTAGATAAAAGGAGCATCAGACACAAGGTAGAAAACATTTTTTAAAGGACCACCAAGATTGAGGTCATGGGCAATAATTTTCCTAATCCTATTTTTCTCCGAGGAGATAAAAAGAAAGGACCTGAGAGAATCGTAACTTTTTTCATCCTCTCTCCTTCCATGACATCTTTAAAACACATGCACACACACACAATAACAACAACAACAACAACTGACCTTCCTGGGAATACTTTCCAGGTAAATCTCAAGTAGAGCCTGCCCTTTTCTGAACTTCTCTGCATTCACCCAATGATTACAGAGTTCCAAACACGGGCTCATTGATGGGCAACATGAAGGAAAGGTTATGGAGAAACTAGCCATACTTCCTCAAGCCTAATGTATGCAAGTTGTACTCAGAAGTAGAGAAAAATATTTTTCTAATGGAGAATATACGTATCCTGTGACTACTACCCTTGACCTCCATTTTGCTTTCACACCCCTAAAGGTGTCTAGGGGGCGCGGGAAACAAAGAAAAATCAGCTTTTGCTTAAGTGGCATTTCAGTGGCTTTTCTAAGTGTACCGCATTCAGAAAGCAGTTCCTCTCGTTGGCGTGGGTTGCCCTGCTGCACTGTTCATACATTAAATCAGGAGGAATCACAGCTTTCACCATGGGCTGGGCTCACTGGTTATTTTTCACGATGCTTGGATTAAAGCAGGCCATCTCAGCAAAAGCAAGGAAACATTCTAAGTTGTCTGCCCTTTCACCACATGGTCTAAAAGCATGAATGAGTCACTTACTAAACGCCAGCCTTGCCTTTTATTTTGTAAAGGAGTATGGTTTTCTGAGACTCTTAAATTATTGCAGATAATAAGAATGGAATTTTTTAGTTCATTTTCAAAGCCTGGCTGTCAGGCCTCTGCTGAGTGTCCCAGGTAGCAAGTTGATTTTCTTAACTTTTAAAACTTTTAATTTTTAACTGCAGATAATGCATTTTTATCATGTACTAGTTGCTCTTACTCAACTACATTAAAGAAATATACATCAAGTGCCTTTTGCATGGTGTGGGGAAGGTAGGAAGGACTGTAGGCCTTCAGTGAGACAGGTGGGCATTGTCTTATTTAGGTATGATATTCTGACCACCATTTTTTGCCTGCCTAGAAACAGTGCTGCTGTCCAATCCAAATGGAAGGGGAGCTGTAAGGGCGAGACATAAATACTATTTAAAATTTTCTGGTTGCTCATTAAAAAACCAAAAGAGAAGGAGTTGAAACTAATTTTAGTGATATGTTCAATTAATCCAACATATCTAAAATATTATTCTAACACATCATCAGTATAAAAAATGAGCTATTTTATTAAGTATTTGAACTCTGGTGTGTGTTTTCCATTAGAGCCCTGCTCAGTTCAACCAGCTGTATTTCGGTTGCTCAGTGGCCACCCGTGCCTCAAGGCTTCCACGTCCAACAGCGTGAACTTTTCGTTATCAGTAGGTTCAAATTCTTTTTTTAAGAATTTAAACAAGTCAGAGTACAAATAATTTTTTTGGCATATGAACAAATTTAAAATTGTTTAGTGTAATCAGGACAGATATTACTGTCCTCATTGTAAGGTGGGAAAGTAGTATCATCAGTAATGCAGTGGAGTGTGTGGGTGGGGTTCAGTATCAGTGCATGAAAAGGTAGATTATGGACGTGAGATATCATTTGTTTGGCTTTCAGAAAAGGCTGTCTGAATGGTGTCTTTTATATAATCAACCTCGTGTGTTTCTCCAAAAGGTGGATTACAGCCATTTTCAAGATTTTAGTTGCAGGTGATGTTTGGATATTTTGTTAAATTTTTATTCCTACCTAAGAATCTGTTTAAGTCTCTTTAAACTCCTGTGTCACTAATAAGATTGCTAGCTTCTGCATGAAAGTGGCTCCTCAACGATAAGGTGGAAGGCCTTCATTTTTACTATTAAGCATGTTCCTCTTCTTTTTTTAACCCCCTTTTCTTTACTACTTTTTTCCCTTCTTCATTTTCCTCAGTTATCCAGGAAGGCAGTCTCTGGCTCTGCAGAGTGTTAGTTGGCTGAGGAAAGAATTGGCAAGTCGATCAGGGGGACAAATAGGGGACAAGCACTGTAGGATGCTTCTCAAAAATAAGTTTTACTACAATGCCATGATTCCACCTGAGATAACTAACAGTAATTCCTTACTATCCCCCACTATTCGGCCAGCCAGGATGCACATTTCCCCAGCTGCATGAAAAACCTCTCTACCTGGACTGTCCAATTCAGTTTTGTTGCAGTCTGCTTACAGGACTTGTTATATCTCTATAAATCTGACTCTAGAGCCTTTTCTCTCCCTCCATTTTGTCCCAAGTTAGGAACTTGCTGAAGAAGCTGCGCCATGTGTCTGGAGAGTTTCCCACAATCCAGATCTGTCAACTACATCCATTTGTTGTCATCTGTCATCTGATATGTTCTTTTTTTAAACCAGTATTTGCTCAAAAAAAAAAAAAAAATTAAAAAGCGCTGCAGAAACTAGCTTGTTGAATTTACCTTAATCTTGACATCATAATATTGCTTTCGATTCTCTGTAGTCACAGTAGTAAGTCTGTAGATAATCTGCATGCTACCACTGAGAGGTGGCCCTCACTCTTCCTTTGCTCCTGCATGCAGCTCTTTCAACATGGGTGAAGTCAGTAGCGAACTTGTGCTTTTAAAGCCTTGCAAAATTTTGGCAGGTGATGGTGCATCGCCTGGAGTAAAGTTTGGTCTTTCTCCACCTAGTGTAAAAAATGTAGGAGAACCTTCTAGGGATTGTGGCACATAGGGTGGGAGTGATGGAGAATTTAAAGAAAGTTGGCGAAGGACCATACAATTGACGCCATTTTAAAGAGGCAGACGTAACACATATAAGGGGCTCTCGTCCTGGCTTGAACCTGGCCAAGGAGCACCATGGGTGAGGCAACCCTAAGAGGCCTGTCCTCACGTTTTATTTCAGTGATTGAAACAGAGTCGTCATCCAGGTAGTTATTTGAAGGCAGCATACCATTTTCATGCTTCTTAATGAAGAGCAAACTCTGATCTGCTTTATAGCATCTCTAACCTGTTCTCCTCCCCTGCCTTCCGTGTATAATTTAATTCCATACAATTTTGCTCTACAGGTTTCAGGAGAGTTCCTGGGCTTTAACCCTGAGTGAAAGAAAAAAAGTGTGGGTTAGGCTATAAACAAGGGACATTCATCGTGAGAACTTTACTGTTTTGTTTGTGTGTTTTGGCCAGGCCCTAAAAGAATTGGCGACTACCAAAGAGGTGTAAGTGGTGATGTTGGAAAAACTTGAGTTTTTTGAATGTTAGGTGTTTTAACTTTATAAAAGAGAGTGGGTTGTGCCCTTCGTTATCTCTTTTTGGGCTGGCTGGAGCAGATTTGCAGCATTAGCATGGAATCTCCACCCTCACCCACAGGTGGGCTGTGAACCTCTCCCCACCCCCCATTTGACAGCAGCTGCAGGGCACGTGGTTAGGGGGTCTCCACGCGGATCTTCTCTAGCTAATAGGCAAAGAATTTCAGCTGATTGTTTTTATGAAACTTGTTTTGAAATTATATTTCTGAATGTGTTCTTTAATGAAAAGGAGTGTAAAGACGTAAAATTCTTGTTGAATGTAGGAATATTTGAAATTAAAGTTCTATTTTTAGATCATGCTTTTTAACTCAGAACAGTCATATAGTTGTGGGGTTATTCTCTGTTAGGATGTGTTGGTTTTTGCTGCTCACTTAAAAACCCATCTAGATGTCAGTCACCAGGAAGAAATGGCTAACCTCTTAACTAATCTCAGATTGGGGCAGTGGGGAACTAACTAGGAGAATTTACCTTAATCGTGGCATCTTAATATCACTCTCCGCTGTCAGTAGTTACAGCAGTAAGTCTAGTCTGTATGTAACCACTGAGAGAAATGGAGCTGGGCCATCAACAGGTAGGATGCGCTGATTTAGCTTCAGCTGGCCTGTTACTAAGCTCACTGCATTTCTGGCTGCTCTCACTGCAAAGACACTTTCATAAAGGAAAGCTATTGAAATGCATAAATAGCTTGGTTTAAAAGAGACAAGTGAAAGCACTTTAGGGGGAAAGTTTGGTGATTTAATAAGGAGCTAAGTAGTATTTCATTTTATCAGCAATCCTGTGTATTCTTCTGCAGTGGGAAATGTTCCTGGGGCATGCGCACCTCCTGGCCGGGATAAGATGCTGTTAACAGCTTTTTTTTTAAAATTTATTTTTATCTTTTTAATTTTTTTTATTTTTAAATTTAAAAAGTTTATATAACAACAAACAAGCACAAACATTGTTAACATATGATCATTCCATTCTGCACATATAATCAGTAATGCACAATATCATCACATAGTTGGATATTCATCATCATGATCATTTCTTAGAACATTTGCATCAATTCAGAAAAAGAAATAAAAAGAAAACAGAAAAAATCATACATACCATACCCCTTACCCCTCCCTTTCATTGATCACTAGCATTTCAGTCTAAATTTATTTTAACATTTGTTCCCCTTATTATTTATTTTTATCCTGTATGTTTTACTCGTCTGTTGATAAGGTAGATAAAAGGAGCTTTTGTGCTCCTTGTCCTAATCAGCTTCACTTCTGATTCAGCAAAGTATCCCTCTGACTTTTGAAAAAATGAGAGAACACTTAGCTCATAGAAGGAAGTATTCCAGAATCAGGTTCTGGGAAAGATCTTTACTTAAGCCTACAACTTTGGTTTTTGCAAGGAAGTTAGAAACCAATCCTTACATATAAATAAGGTCTAGACTAGGGTATCGTTGATGAAGGAAAAAAAATACATTAAGAGACCAGCCAATCATAGAGCAAAAATGAGCCAACCCATTAAGATCGGTTTTAATAAGATTCCCACATTTGACATTTGAGTGAGAACCCTTTGAATGCTATGCCGTGCTAGATACCAGAGAGGTATTTTATATTAAATATAAATCTAGTTGCAAGACTAAATAAATGGGAAAGATGATTTAGAGGCTACTTATCTGACTTGCAGTTTCCCTTGTACTCTCCTTAGATGTCCTCACCCCTGATAGTCTTTCTGGTGGTCTCCATGCTGGTGGCAGCCAGGGCCTGTACCCCAACCTGGACGAGTCCGGGGAGGCTGGACACAGAGTTGGGCAGACCATGGGCTTCGTACAACCAGCGCTCACGTGAAGTGCTGGCTAAGCCTTCCTAAAGACTCATTTCACTTCCCTAAAACCTTCGTTTCCCAGGGATAGTATTTGTATGAATTGCATGGGATTATTATAAGAATTAAATGAGACAGTGGCTATAGAGCATTTAGCACAGCATCTGGCATGTGATAAAGGCCCAATAAAGTTTAAATATTTGTATTATAACCACTGTTACCGTGGTTGGTCAAGCAGGTGCTCAGAATGTTTCTTTTCTCTACTCTTTCACCTGAAAGCTGAAAGGCTTTCCCTTATTTTATAAAACAGGACATTTTATATTGATGCCTTAAAAAAATCAATTTATCAGATTATAAGGCAGGCAGAAATTAATAGTGTTTTTATTTGGGGGACGAAAACTTAACATCACACTGCTCTGTTTCTTTTTATTGAATCTCTAGGAAATGTGGTACTGTGTATAAAATACCGACTTCTTTCCCAGTGTTTAATTTATTGGTAATTTTAGCCAAGGTAGAAAATCATCACTCAGTTTTTAGAAACTTTATGGGGTGAAAGTTAAGTTGGCTTCCTGTTTTATACTCCCGGGGAGTTTCCCTCCTATTTCCTCCAATACCCAGGAGTGAAATATTTATATTAAATATATATTTAGTTCAGTAGTATGTAAAGTTCAGTAGTACTACTATATATAGTTCTGTGACATATATAGCTCAGTAGTTTATACAGTTCAGTAGTATTAAATCTTTACTTTGTTAAAAATAAATTCAAATTTAAACCTGTTAACCTTAAATTCAGTGATTCACTTCATCCTTTGTTTTTACCAGCACCTTTGTGTTTTTCATGGTGTGCCCTTAAACTCCTTGAGATGATACTGTAATTTTGTTTAGTAAACGGGTTCCTATTGAGTAGCATTGAAGGTACAGTTTTGAATTCAGGCTGATTTGTGAGGGGCCACACTGTTTAAGATCTTTTAAATATTTCTTTATCCAAATCTAATTTTTTTCTTTTAAGAAATAACTTCATATATTTTAAAGTGAGCAGTAATAAAATAAAAACAATCTTGTGCTTTTTTGTAGTAGATACGTTTTTTAAAAATTGCCCAAAGACAATTCATTTTTTTGAGTATGTTATCCTTTCATTTTTGGAGACGATTTTTTATCCAGCTCATAATGCTGTTGCTACTTTTTAAAGTTTTATTTTAGAGCAGTAGTATTTTCTGGTTAGCAGGGACGCCTGTTTGAATTGCAGCTGAAGTCCTGCATTTTGTTGTTTTCTGTTCTTTAGGAAAGGACTCATTTACATCTGTTTTCAATTTAAATGCAAGGGAAGGGATCCTTCTGCTTGTTATCGTCACACTTTATATACTAGTTTTTTTTTCTTTTTATAAGGAATTGACCAAAGAAAAAATGAGGGAAAAAATAAAACAAGAAGGCCTTATTATTTATTGTCTGTGTCCATCAGATATAATGTGTTCTCTAAATATCGTATGTAATATTTGTATTTACTTATTCAGGTGTAGTTTATGCACAATTTATGTATAAAATTAAATGTTCCCTTTATATTATGGAAATATTATAAGGTAGTCTCAACCAAGGCCTTTCATATACTTTCATTTATATTCGTATGCATTTATAAACATACATATTTCCTTCAAGGTTTGAGGAAAAGAAAAACATTTACTTTAATACTGAAATCTATCAGAAAGCATGTAATGTTTTCCCAGGTTATTTTGTTGCAGAAAGTTTGTCATGTATTTTGATAACATGCAAATGATGTTATATAATGCTTGTTCAAAAGAGCTTCCTGTGATGATAGAAGTATTTTATATATGCGCTGTCATATAGTAAGAAGTACTATTGAGCACTTGAGATGGAGCTAGGGAGACTGAAGATGGAAAATTTAACTCTCTGTAATTTCAACTATTTTAAGTTTAAAAGGCCACACGTGGCTGGTGCCTACCATTTGGGCGGCTTAGATATAACTCAACAAGAGAAATGACTTACCTCACCATAAAGTAAGTAGATCATGACTGAAACTATGAAAGAGAAGTATTTTTGTGGCCTCTGCAGCCCATGTGACCCTTGTGTGTCTACTTTTATTCTCTCTCACCTCTTACCAGATGGCCCTCCAGCCGGGTCCCCGGTATCTCATGGCCCCACCAGATAGTGACAGAAGATAGTGATCTGTCCGTGGTGATGCTGACATTGGTTATTTTTGGAATAAATCTTTGCTGCATATTAGCCAATTATTGTTAAACACTACTTTCTATTTTAGGTATTGCGAATGGAGCTTCTTGTTTAATTTTTCTCCCAAAGAAGTCCCAGTCACAAATGTTTCAAAGCAGACTTTTATTATTAGCTGGTTTCATGAGTTAGAAGTTGTCACAGCTGATGTCTAACAATTTGATATTAAATTCAGTCTCTTCATTACTGGAGGAAAAAATTTCAAAATACTTCCCCCAGTGCTTGTGGCTGGCAGTTATATTGCAGTTATGTCTCTTGAGCTGTATTCTCCTTATTTCCAGGTCAGTGTTTGAAGTTGTGTGGGTCTCTCTTGATCAGGAGGGGCTAATTTCTTTCTTTGGCATTGAAGATAAATAGAGAAACATTCGTTATTATACAGTGCTATCTAAATTGGAATTGTTGTCCCATGATTTTATAATGTATGATTAGTGGCAGAGGGTGAAAGGGATTAAGTAAGGTTTTAGGCTGTGGTCTTTTAGTTGATGTTTTTCCAAACAGGATTTGAGATGGTCTTACAAAAGGACATGTGTGCATGTGCATATTGGTATGTGTATGCTATATATATATATATATCTGAAACTTAAATAGAAACAGGAAATCAGAGTTTGTAATGGAAGATCCAGGAAATATGCTAACTGGGGTTGATGTGGGTTTTGATACTGAGCATCAAAATCTGAGCTTCCTGGTGCGTGTGCAAAGGGAAACACAACAAGATGTGTAATTCTCATTATCGGAAAGAAGGAAACTTTTTTGTTTTTTTGCAGAGAAATGTTTTTTTCCTGATATCATACTCTGAAAGAAATTTTGCGTGGTGTATTTTTTTTGTGTAGGAGTTATTGATTGACATAGCAAATGATTTTCTTGACAAGAGTGGTTTTACAACAAATAGAGAAAGTGGTTTTTTTCTCCATTTGCTGGTTGCCTCAGTGCCCCATGCTGATAGCTCCGGAGGCTGTAACGCCTGGGGGTGAGCCTGGGGGGCTGTGCTGCTCTGAGAGCCCCTGCTTGTAAATAGTAGAACTGAAAGCGCTGTCAGTAGGGCAGGTTGCATATAATAGACACTCTCCCTTAGATCTGTGGTCCGTTTTAAGTCATGGATGGGACCTGGACAGAAGCGAGTTTGACGGGATTTCCTTAAGGTCACCACGTGTCTAAAGTACCAATTTTGTGTCTTACTGGTGGGGAGCAAAGCCATCTTCTAAGGAAACCAGTTCAGAGGACGGTAGGGAAAACATTGTTAATTTTATTGACATAATTATAAATCACATACCATGTAATCACATTCAGTTTTTTTTGGCTTAATAGGGGGGTAAGGGGTGTGGGATAAATTAGGTTTTTTTGGGGGGGGGTCTCCCACATGCCAGGCAAGCATTATGCCACTGAACCAGTGTACCCACATTCAGTTTTTTTTTTTTTAAAGCACAAGAGGGAATTTATTGGTTCACATAACCAAAAAGTCCCGGGGATATACTAGCTTCAGGCATGGATGGATCCAGGGACACAAATGACGTCATCAGGAACACCAGTCTCTATCTTTTGGCCCTTTCCTTTGCACTGGCTTATTCTCTGACTGGCTCTCTCCATGTAGTGGGCCCTGTTGGGTCCAGCTTTTCATGCTACAGATCTTAACAACCATAGCAAAGAGGGCTACTCCTCCACGGTTCAATAAAATTTGTAGGGTGGAATATCACTGGAACAATTTGGATCACATGACCATTCCTGAACCAATTGCTGTGGTCAAGGAGATGAACTGTTCTGAATGATCACGTCTGAATTATATGTCTCTCTGTGGATTGGCCCATCTGAACCACAAGGACTGAGATTAGGGAAAGCTGGTTCCAAGAAACATCAAGGAGTTGTTACAAGAACATGGAATGGATGCTAGGCTATCAAAAAACAAATGATGTCCATGATGAGACCAGATGTTGAAAATCTTTCTTCTCTGCTCATGAAGTTGAATAGTAGCAGCTGGCATTATTTCTGGATAATAAATAAAAGTATTCTGAAAACACCATGAGAGATAAATAAGTTTGTCCTATCCTCAGGAAGCTTGTGATCCATTTGAACGGAATAAGAACCATATCCAATAAAGTACTTTAAGCAAACTCAGTAGTCATGAATCTGACAACCCAACTGTCTCGCTGATGTGAAGCTCCCGCTGGCAAATAGTGCTTGTGAAGTTGAGTAAGGTGGAGATTTTAAGTTCAGTGGAAAACCTTTCTTGTGTTTAAGTCTTTTACTAAGTTGAACTGGTACATTTCTTTGAGTACTGGCGAATCAGACTTATCTCTGTATTATTGCAGAAAAGTGGACTTAACAATATTTTGAATCGTATTCCTTCCAGATCTGGTAGAAAAGGTCCTAGGTGCTTAAAATGATGAAATACGTATAGGCATAGAAGCCTACTCTGTATTTAAAAAAAATGCTGCTGGTCAAGAAGTGTACAGCATGGTCCTTCCTGCTGAGAACAGTAAGTCCTGGAGGTTGAGGTGTGGGCTGCCTCTGTTCAAAATCTTGGTGGAGTTAGGCACAAAATAGACTGAGGCTAGTTGTATTCTTTTCAAGAGCAGCCAGTCTGATTTGCAGCAACACATCGAAAAAGGTAGGTAAGGGCTAAGTAGGTAAATAGGCAAGCAGGGTGCCTTCAACAGGACCAGCGATACAAGTAAGACCTCAGAGAACACGTAGATTAATAGTGAAGTCCTGGAAATCAGTTCTTACCCTAAGTATTCCAAGGTTAATCTGTAGAGCTTACTGTGGATACAACTTTCTGATCTTAATCGGTCAGTCAGCTATAGCATCTTTCATTTTACCACGCATCTGCCCAGTAACTTCCAGCTCAGAAGGCTGTATGCTCAATCCAGAGTTGAGATGAAGTTTAGTAGTTGTGCTGGTTTGAAATGATGTATGTCCCCTAGAAAAGCCATGTTTTAATCAAAATCCCATTTCATAACAGTAGAGTAATCCCTATAATATTGTATGTTTGAATCTGTAATTAGGTCATCTCCCTGGAGATGTGATGTAAGCGAGAGTGGTAAACTGGATTAGGTAGAGGCATGTCTCCACTCATTTGGGTGGGTCTTGATAAGTTTCTGAAGTCCTATAAAAGAGGAAACATTTTGGAGAATGGAGATTCGGTGAGAGCAGAGAATGCTGTAGCACCACGAAGCAGAGTCCACGAGCCAGCGACCTTTGGAGATGAAGAAGGAAAACGCCTCCTAGGGAGCTTCATGAAACCGGAAGCCAGGAGAGAAAGCTAGCAGATGACACTGTGTTCACCATATGCCCTTCCAGCAGAGAGAGAAGCCCTGACTGTGTTCGCCATGTGCCTTCTCAATTGAGAGAGAAACCCTGAACTTCATCGGCCTTCTTGTCCAA
>PVIY010060363.1:0-11665 GCA_004026745.1 Myrmecophaga tridactyla
AGAGAAAGGGAAAAGAAGAGAAGGAAGGAATTTTAGATGGAAGAAAATGAGAAGTTTGTTTTTCACAAAACTTCCAAAGTCAATACATCCAACTAGAAGCCTTCCAGTTCACATTCAATTATAATCTTATCTGTCTGCGTCCTGGCCAGGACATCCAGCTGAGATGCCACACCAAGGCAGTCACCTGGCACCCTGAAATTGTCACATCTGTCCTGACTTCCTTGTCATTTTATCCTTTGCCAAAAGGTCCTGGGCTAAAGATATAACCAAAGGTAATCTCCTTTTTATACCTTTGCAAGCTTTTCGTACAGAAGACTTCACAGATCAGGGATTACCAATAGCAACCAGTTCTCATGTCCCGATTCGGGGTCTGACAACCAGGGCAGGCAGCCCTGGAAGGATGGATAGACAGACAAAGTCGATCAGGCAGACAGATGATAGATGGGTAGGCAGATCGAGAATGATAACACAAATGTGGCAAACGAGCGCTGGGGCAGTGAGCCTTGGGGACTGGAACTTACCCTCCAGCGGGCACAGCCGAGTGACCTTCTCCGGCATCAGCAGCCCCAGCTTGTGGCGGCAGTAGGTCTCTGCGATTTCCTGGCGACAGTGCTTGGACTTGGAGCGGGAGAGGGCAGAGATGGCCTCCTTGCCCGAGATGTCGCACCTGGGGGGCTGGTCGTACCTGATGTCCGGGGAGCTGCCCCCGCCTCTCTTGGCATGGGTTTGTCTGGCTGCATCCTTCGGGCGGCTGCTGTTCCCGGCAGCCCCCTCTCCAGGAGGCAACACCTCGTTGGCACCTTTCCCCGGGAAGGAGCGTCCCTTCCCCTTCTCCTCCTGCTCCAGCTTCTTTTTCAAAAGCTCCTTCTGTCTGCTCAAGGGCTTCTTCGCCAGCTCTGCAGGGTGCTTCTGCTTCTGAGTCCTGGGGGCGAAGTTGCTGTTGTCGATGGTCTCGAAGTCCTTGGGGACCGAGTTCTCATTGTTGCTGTCAGTTCTCACTTTCTCTTTTGGCCGGTGAGAGAAGTAGCCATCCTGGAGAAGGCGGGAAAGAAACAGAGAGCTACTTGATCATGCTCATTAGGTTAGCCAGCGGAAAGAAACAGAGAGCTACTTGATCATGCTCATTAGGTTAGCCAGCGGGGCGCGGGGCAGACGGGCCTGGGGTCTGCATCTGGGTTTGCCATCAGGGGAGACTTTTCTCTCCGGACCTCCACTTCCCCACCCGGAAACAAGGGATGCTTCAGCTGGAAATGGGGACTATTCAGCTTCCCAGCGTTAACAGCTGTGGTGCTCAATGCTGTTGCCCTTTCATGTGAGTTTCTGTCCCTGGCTGTCCTGCCTTTGGATTAAAGCATGATTTTCTCATCCTGGCCTGGATCTAATAATGGAGGAGAATAGACCCCAGAGGACAGTATTGGGTCAACTGAAAAATTGGAAGACAGAATGTATGCTTTATATGAGTGTTAAATTTCCTGAGTCGGGTAATTGTATTTAATGTGATTACATAGTGAAAATACTTGTTTTTAGGAAATGTACACAGAAGTATTAACTGTTTTTTTTTTTTTTTAAACATGGGCAGGCACCAGGAATTGAACCTGGGTCTCCGGCATGGCAGGCGAGAACTCTGCCTGCTGATTCAGAGGTCCACCCCAGAAGTATTAACCTTTTAAGGATTATTAAACCTAATCTCAAAGATTTAGAAAAAAAGATAGATTAGCTAGACACATGATAAGTAAATAGACAGATGGATATAGATGGATGGATAGACAGATATAGATAATAGGTAGATGGAAGGATGGACAGATAGACAAGTAGAGGAGGTAGATGGATGATAGATAAATAGATGGAGAGAGAAATAGAGTGATATAACAAATGTGGCAAATGTTAAAAGTTGGTAAATCTGGGTTACTGTGTAGAGGGTATATTGGAGTTCTCTGTGTTGGTTTTGTATTATTTTTCCTGTAAGTTTGAAAGGATTTCAAAATAAAAAGTTCCTTTAAAAAAACACCACCAACAAAACACATGCTTTGTTGAAGCTTCGTGTTTGAATTCCAGGAGAGAGAGCTACCATGGGTTACTTGAGGACTGGAAATGCCATAGTAAAGGTATAAAGGGAGAAAATACTGAAAAGATATTATATACATTCCACTGCCTTTAGGACTAGTTCTTATATCTATGCCCATAAAAGATATGAGACCAAGCCACTGTTAATTCTATGGGAAAGACATAACTATCACATAGTGTGCTTTTTTGAGGAGGAATGTGGCCTTTGCAGAAAGAACCTTATAATGAGCCCCAGGGCAGATAGAAACTTGTGATACTTATGACTTAGAGATTTAACTCCTGATGTTTGCACCTGGGACAGGGCTTGGTTCTTTCCCAGGGACGTGCCCCCAACTCTGCTCCCCCATGGGCAAGGTGGGTCTTGACCATTTCGAGCAGAGATCTAATGTACTGTTCAGCGGATACCCCGCATGCTTCTGAAATATGTAACTTCTGCTTAGAGTCCATTACTGGGGTCCTGTTCTAGTTTTCTAGCTGCCAGAATGCAACACACCAGAGATGGACAGGCTTTTAATAAAAGGAGATTTATTTCATTAGTTCTTCAGAGGAAAGGCAGCTAACTTTCATCTGAGATTCTTTCTTATGTGGGAAGGCTCAGGGTGGTCTCTGCTGGCCTTTTCTCCAGGCCTCTGGGTTCCAACAACTTTCCCCGGGGTGATTCTTTTCTGCATCTCCAAAGGCCTGGGCTGAGCTGCGAGTGCTGAGATGAGGTATGCTGAGCTGCTTGGCCTGTGCAATGCTGAGCTCTCTCATTTAAGCACCAGCCAATTAAGTCAAACATCATTCATTGCAGCAGGCACGCCTCCTAGCCGACTGCAGATGTAATGAGCAACAGATGAGGTTCACGTACCATTGGCTCATGTCCACAGCAACAGAACTAGGTGCCTTCACCTGGCCAAGTTGACAACTGAATCTAACTACCACAGGTCCTTATCTGGAAGAGTATCTGCTGCCCCAAATCACGCCATCTATGGGGACCTCTGATGCCCAAAAGAATGCTAACTGGCTGCATCAATCTACCGCTTTTGCTACAGGAACCCACTCACAGGGAGAATGCAAATCCAAGGGAAGATGTCCCTGTTTATTTATTTATTTATTTTTGCATGGGCAGGCACCGGGAATCAAACCCAGTCTCTGACATAGCAGGCAAGAATTCTACCTGCTAAGCCACTGTCGCACTGCCCTAGTTTTATTTATTTATTTTTTAAGGAGGGCTATGATGACACCTCTTAACAGTTCCCACAGAAAAGAAAGGTGAAGACTGCACAAAAGGCCTCACAGGTGCCTGGGCAAAGCTTCTAAAGCAGCTGACACTCAGTGGGGTCTCCTATTCCAGCAGCTGTTGGAAAACTCGGCCCGGAGGCTGAATCTGGTCCACTACTTCTTTTTTTTTAAGTAAAGTTTTATTGGCACACAGCCATTCCCATTCATTTCTGTATAGTTTGTGGCTGCTTTCCCATCACAAGGGCAGAGTAGATTAGCTGAGACAGAGAATGTCTGTCTTGCTAGGCTGAAAATAATACTATCTGGCCCTTTAAGAACATGCTTGCCAACCTCTGCAGTATCTTTCCTGGGCTTGGCTTAGGTGGCCCTGTCCCCATTTCATTCAGAAATGGTCTGGAGAAGAAGCACACATGGCTGTCCCTTCTGGTCTCTGTCCAACCTCACCTA
This sequence comes from Myrmecophaga tridactyla, assembly GCA_004026745.1. Lineage (NCBI taxonomy): Eukaryota > Metazoa > Chordata > Mammalia > Pilosa > Myrmecophagidae > Myrmecophaga > Myrmecophaga tridactyla. The sequence goes on from PVIY010060363.1 coordinate 3,736, forward strand.
GCAGCAAGCACCTCTCTCCACCCATCTCAATGGAGGCCGTGAGAACGAAGCTGATGCTGAGATACCTTGTGACAATATTGTAAGCTGAGTGTTGATATTATTCCCATTTTAGAGATGGGAAAACTGAGCAGCAGTTAACAAGCGACTTATCGAGGTAACACAGGTAGAAGATGGTGAAGCTGGGATTTGAACCACACATACAGACACATACAGACTGTGTGTTCTGGGCTCTCACTTAGACTGTCTCCTTCTGAGAACCCAGGCTTCACTTTCTCCACCCTCTCCTCTGCTTCTTCAGCATCCTGGCCTGGCTTTACGCACAAGATCTGGCCCCCTTCCTAACCACTCTCACACAGCTAAACTGAGAAGGTATGTGACCTCAGGACAGCCATCGCCAGGCTGGCCAGTGGCCTCTTGGGGGGGGACAGGGAGTCCTAGAGAGAGGGAGAGGGAGAGGGGACACTAAGCAGGGGCCATAGGACCCTGGAAGCTTGAGGCAGCAGGACCTGGGGACAGCAAGGAGAGAAGACAAAGGCTGGGAGGCAGCAGCTGACGGAGCTAGAAAGGTCCTGTGATGGGAGAGTCAAGTGTACATGAGGCAAGAACTTCTGTGGGTCAAAAAGAGGAACCCCCCTTGTATCCTGATCCGGGACGGAGCGAGAAGCTCCCGGTTCTGAGTGGGTCTTGGTTTCCAGCTTTCTTAACTCCCCACAGAGACCGGCAATGAGACCCACCCCAAGGCTCCTAGAGCACATCTATTCTTGCAACCTAAGAGAATCCTGCTGCCACTCCTCTCTCCCTTCTTTGTGTCCAGAGGTCCTTGAAGATTCCCAAACAGCCTCTCAGATGCATTTTCTGAGCACTTGCACAAGAGAGCCAGGCACCGCACTAAGTGATCTGCAGGTACCACTTACTGGTGGCCGACAATTGCCCTGAAAGAAGGTACTCTCATCGCCGTTTGACACAAAGAGGAAGCCAAGGCTTGCTGTTCCTACCACCCCCCAAGGACCTATTATATGCCTGGCACCATGGTAAGCCCTGATATGTGATATCTCACTTCAGCTTTGGAAATAGCTTCCCAAACTGGTACTGTTACTCTCCCATCTTACAGAAGAGGTGAAGGAAGCATGGAGATGTTATGTATTTGCCCAAAGTTCACCAGAGGAGGCAGCAAACTGGCATCTGCCTGATCCCAAAGCTTGCGGGAGAAGGAAATCCAGGAACATCTGAGCTCCCCCTCTGGCCCGGGGTGGCAAGGGTGGGCATCTTTCTCTTTGCTCATATTTGCCCAGGGTGAATGGGGGAGTTGGCAAGGGAGAGGGGGTAATATTCAATGAGGCACTTCACTAATCTCTTGATTCCCTCCCTTCCAGGTGCAGGCTAGGATTATACAGCTCCATCCCTTGCAAGGGAGGCACAGTCAAGCAACTCAGAACCTCCTGTGCCAAGTTCTGCTGCCCTCCTGGCACAGAATCCGGCCTGATGGGGAAGGGGCCTGTGCCCCTGAGCGGAGAAGGCCAGTGTGGAACAGAGAGTTCACCAGCTTCTGATGGGCAGAAGTGAACAGTTGTTGCTTTAAGTCATCGAATGTTGGGAGATCTTTGCGACTGTGGCATGGTCTAGTCCATCCTGAGCAATACAGGAGCTAACCAGCTAAACCGTTCTGCTTTCTTCCTCCCAGCTGTCCTCAGATATCAGAGCCAGATTTGTAATTTTTAGCGTTTTGTCTTTTTGCCTTTAACAGAAAGAAAGTGAGTTCACTGATTCCCTTCCTCTGAGAACATGCATTTAAATTCTGTCCCTTTGTCCATTTTATGAAAGGACAGGGAGAAAGCTGGAGAGCCTCTACCCTTCTAGACATCTGCATTCTCTCTCATTAGACACATTCTAACTATCATTCTTGGGCTCCTCGCTTTACTCATTAACAGATGAGGGCAAGTTTGGCCCCCTGAGTAGAAAATCTCCATAAATCATCTATTTCAAAAGCTCACCTTCTCCACCACTTTCTGACAGGGCCAAATCAGACCCAGAAAACTCTGTAATCATCTTTCCCTCCCCTTCGCTGATAGAGCTAACCTGGCAACAGGAGAATGGGCAATTCCCCTGGTTGATCAGCAATATCAGGCACAGGGGCTGCCATTAGTTCTAACACGGCTGTTGATTAACAGTCACCATCTACGAAGAATGGCCACTACAAGGGATGGTCAGCACGGCATGTTCCTGCGTCCTTCCACCTGGCCCCGGTGTCACTCAGCGAGTACGAGAGGGAAAGGAAATATTTTGTCTTCTGGATATTAGACATTAAACAACATTCAGAAAAGTCAATGAGAGGCACAGTTGGTGAGAAGCAGACAACACCCTGCTTGGGCAACAGCCCAAGTCAACGCTGCCTTCTGCAATGGCGGATGCCTGCTCCCTTACTCACCTCTGTCCTTCACTGGCCACCAAGAGGGCAACAGGTGTTAGCCTTTTCTCTCCTTCCTCTGGAGACCTGAGATCCTGAAGACCAAAACCCAGGCTAGGCCGATACATACCAAATAACCATCACTTCTCCTTGTACTCTAGCCCTTCATACAACATGTGTTCCCAACCTTCTCAAAAACCTGGCAATTCAGGCAGTGGTGGCCTAGATCAAGGGGAGGATACTGAGGAACAGAGAAGTTGAGTAACCTGACTGAGGACATACTGCTAAAATGACGTGACTCAAACTCTCCTTGCCTCAGTCTTCTCAATTGGAAAATGGGGATGACAACAGGACACTTCATAGGTCTGCAGCAAGGATGAATATATGTAAAGCTTCTAGAATGCCTGCTGCCCAAAGCAAGAAGAAGAACAAGCAGAGAGCCCAGACTAGCAAATTCTACCAATTAATGCCAGCCTCAGCCACCTCACCAGGTACTCTCCATCTGGATGACTAGTTCGCTATTATTTCTCCATGGCGATCAAACAGCCTCATCCCCTTCATCCTAGCCAATCCAACAGTCTCACCTTGGGTTATTTATGCAAATGTAACCCTTTGACTTATTTTATTTTAATGTACTTATTACAATGATTGCACATTCAAATGTTTGCATGTGATCTCCAAAACTCTAATTGCTCGGCTGTTGCCTTACCTCTAAGCTGCTGTTAGAATCCATTTCTAATCTGGAGGAATAATTAAATGCAATAATGTCCTCCATTCTCATTCAACCTTGGGCATGTTTAGAGCCAATTTCAATCAGGGAGAAATATGCTAAAGAGAATATGGCTCCGAGGGGCAGGTGGCGTGACCCTGGCTGTGGTTCGGAGGCCCCTTGGTCCGCATCAGTCTTTGCCTGCTTCTCGAAGGGTCGCAGCCCAGGACGGAGCTCCTGCCGTCGTGTTTCTGAGGGGCAGACATGGATCACGGTGCTTCCTGAAGTATGCATTCACATAAATTTTTGCTCTTATTGTTCGTGTGGAAACAGTCCTGGACAGGGAGGGAGAAGGCCTGGACACTCGTTTTGCTTTAGTTACTGCCCTATTTTCTCATCTGTAAAATGACTGATCTGGAATGTCTGTTATTAAACAACTTCTGTATTCTTCATTAATCAATATGCTTGCCAAACAAAACCCTGCTCTTTCAGCTCACTGAAAAAATAATTTGACTGACTTCAGAACAGGGACTGGAAAATGGCAAGTAGATGGCGGCTCCAAAAGAGCATCTCATCTCCCCTCAGACGCATCGTTCAATCATCAAGTTACAATTCAGAGCTTCAAAGTCAGGCCAAAGCAGGTTCAATTCCAGTGTCCTCCAATCACCAGCTTTTAGACCTGGGTTAAATCATTTCATCATTCTGTGTCTCAATTTCCTTCTTTATATCAGGGCGCTAAGAATGGGACCGACCTCACAAGGACTGAGGTTATCGATCAAGCACAGAACCCAGTGCTGGACACATGGGAAGTATTTCAGAAGCATGCACTGAATTAGAACATACGCACGCAGTGCTGACTCTGCGCCTCTATATGCACTTAGCATATATGCATCTAGCACCGACTCTGCCCTTTGCATGTGTTGGCTTATGAAGACCCAGTGAAGGAGATGCTCTCCATTATTCAGAGAGCACTAAGAGTCAGGGAAGTTAAGTAACCAGAGTCCATATACAATGAGGTATTGGAGCCAGGATTTAAACACAGGCAGCCTGGTTCCAGAAATCTATTAGGAACAGCGATGGTGCCAAAGGCTGTCCTGCTCAGACGTGAGGGCTCCCCATTCCACCTGCTCGTCCCGACCAGTTTATGGCTTCCTTTTGTGCCATGTGGGCACACAGCCAGCTGGGTAGCTGTTTGCCATTGAACTCAGCGTCCGGGGCTGCATTCCAATCCAAGGTTACCAAGGCCATTGGGAGGGACACTGGGGGAGCAGCCTGCACCTGCTTCCAAGAGGACATCGGTGCCAGGGTGGACAAACGGCGGAGGCGCAGTGTGCGTGGCTGCTCCCAATTAGGACATGCAATTATCCCTGCTGCCAATGCAAATAGACCCGGCAGAGCCCCTTGCCCGGCTCATTCGCATGCACAAAGCGTGGCTGAGCTGGACAGGATTTAGACACCCGGGGGGCCATGCTGGGCACGGGCAGGTCCTGCTTTAATAGAGCACTAAATAATAAGCCCTTTGTTGTGCAGCGTCATGTTAATGGGATGGACAGCCTGGGGTGAGGAGGGAGGGCGCTAGAAGGACAGAGCTGGGTTGGAATCCAGCCTCAGCACTTAGCCTTGGGGTCAAGGGCAAGAGGCTTAACCTCTTGGGGCCTCAACTCTCTCATCTACAAAACAGGGATAAAATGATCAATTTGGCAAAAGGTGAGGTAGGGATTAAATAACTTGGTGCACATTTCATTTTATTTAACAAGAGAACATTTAGCCCGATGCTTGATATATATGAAGCACGGAATGAGTGGCAGCATGATATTTTTAATTAGCAGTGCATCACTGGACAAGCAGGACTGTGTCTTTTGGAAGAGCAGCGAGGTGAGGCAGCATCTTGGTTAAAAATTCTGGCCCTGCCACTTTGCTCACTGGGTGGTTCTGAGCACCCAGCCCATGCGCTTTGTTTTCTTATCTGTGAAATGGGGATAATAACTACAGTCGCCCTAATGGAGTTTTTATGAGAATGAAAAGAGATAACATATGCAAAGTGCTTAATGTAAAATCTGGAGCTTAATAAATGTTAGCTATATTTACTTAAGCTATATTAACTGACTTAACACTTGCAATGATTTGACCTAATGTAGGGGTTCTCACAGTGTCTCCTTGGAACCCCTGAGGGTCCCTGAGACCCTTTCAGGGGGGTTGCAAGGTCAAAACTATTTTCATAGTGACACAAAGATGCCAACTGCCCCTTTTCCCTTATTCTCTCACAGCATACAGCATAGTTTTCCAGGTGATATTGCAACAGACTGAATGCAGAAGCAAATGTGAGAATCCATCTGTCTTCCATTAAGCCAGACATTACAAAGATTTGCAAAAATGTTGGATATTGCCTCTCTTTTCACTTAAATTTGTTCTGGAAAACATACGTATTTATCAATACAATTATCAGTCATATAGACACAACAGATTATCATTGTTGTTTTTAAGTGAATTAATGAACATTTTAAAATGCCTTCATTTATACCTCAGAATCTTAAATAACTCATAGCTATACCGTTATAAACAAAAGCTCTTTGAGGGTCCTTGGTGTTGTTTAAGAGCATAAGGGGGTCCCGAAGCCAAAAAGCGTGAATACTGATGACATGATACCTATTTGTAACCCTAAATATCTACTCATTAATGAAAAAAAAATACTTCAAAACCTTTTTATGCTGCGTGTTTTGCTATTTGCCAAGCCTCTGATTTATATTTTATTGACATGCATAACAATCTAAGTCAAGTGAAAATGCGGTACTGATGAATACCACCCCATGGTGGGAAGTTCCACAAGCATCTGTCATCCAGGGCTGAGTGGTGGCCCAGTGGCCTTCAGAAGGAGCATCTGCGCTACAGGACAGCACAGCCCCACCCAGCCATGGCCCCTTGCCCACCCACGTACCTGAAGTCTGTGAGGTGTGACACTGCTGGAAACCAAGGACCCAGATTCTTTCAAGTAACTCTCTACCTGCTGGACCTTGCCTCAAAGATCTCAGAAGCCTTAGGGAATCCTTTATTCCAGGGTCTTAGGTGGAAGTGTTGCTCCCCTGCCCCCAGGGGATGTTCTGGAAACACACATGGGCATTTCTGGTTGCTACATGATCGGGGGACGCTCCTGGCAGTTAAGTGGAAAGGGGGAAACAGGTCCTCAGCAATGCAAAGGACACTCCTGAGCAAGGCAGAATCTCCCTGCATCCAGCAGGACTTCGAGGTATCCCCCAGATGTCATGTAGGTGGACAGCTCGTCTATCCAGGCTGAGAACTTAACTCAGGTGTACGTATGATGCAGCACATTTCTGAATAATTTTAATGGAATTCAATTTTGGGGGAAAGCAAATACTGTGTGATTCAAAGGAAGACTGACCCCAGAGTTTTACCATGCTTTCAGAAAAATCACATCACCAGAGGCCACAAAAGCCGTCGACTGTGTGATACCAAGAAACATACTCATCACCAGTTTGCCTTCTGCAGCTGCTGAATTCTCAGGGATTCAACCCACAGCAGCTGACTTCTTCATGGGTCTCCCCATTCCCTGATGCTCAAAGTGCTGATCCAGGGACCAGAAGCAGCAGCGTCGCCTGGGAGCTTGTTAGAAATGCAGACCCTCGGGCCCCCAGCCTAGATCACCTGAATCCAAACCTGCATTTCACAAGATCTCCAGGCGATTTCCTACGCACATGAAACTGTGAGACGCGCTAATCTCACCCTGCATCTGAGCACTTGAAGGATGAAATACAGATTATTTTAATTATCAATTCCTTCCGTATATTTCTTCTTGATACTCATATTGGGGCAGTATATTGAATTCTTTCTAGAGTTGCGGATGTGAGGAGGTGATAATAAGTATGGATCTCACTTCAGGATCGCTAACAGAAGGAGTTAGAGGTGAGTTACATGGAGAGAGGCTGGTTCTGACAGCGTTAAGGATCTCTGGTTTACTCGGTCTACAGACTTGTCTTGGAGGCAGGAAGGTGGGTTAGAATATGCTTCCTGCAGTTGGTGGAGTTCAGAGTCAAGGGGGGAAGTGGGCACGTATCTAAATGATTTCTTCAGTACAGGACAAAGAGAGAGAAAGAGTGAGAGAGAGCGCCCCCATCCCACATGCCATACTAGGGTTTGAGTTTCATGAAGGATACGTCCAAGGGACAGGGGTGGGTGGGGTGGGGTAGGGTGGGTGGTGGGACTTCGATGAGAAAGTGGCTTTCTAGCCCACTTTGAGAAGAAAGGGCATAGTCACGAGGCAATGAAAGGATTAAGAACATTCTAAGAGAGGGCACAGGCTTGTGCGAAAGTGTGCCAGGGGATGCCAACAAACTCACACTTGGTAATAACCATGTAGTATCTGACATTTCTAGGCACCATGCTAAACATTTTACACAGATCATCTAAAGGAAATCTCAGAAGAATTCTACTGAGTACGTGCTATAATCATCCACATTTTACAGGTGAGCATTACAGAGGCACAAAGAGGTTAAGTAACATGGTCAAAATCACACAGCCTTGCTATAAAACCTACACTTTATTCCCCGGGGCTGTTATACAAAGCAGCCTTTGCTGAGTGCCCTGACATGTTTCCAAAACACACTCTAGGGGCGACACCACCCCTACTGAAGACTCTAGAATAAAGGAATCACTAATTGTGCAGGAATCTTTAAAGGGGGTGGGGGAGGAGCCCACCAGGTAGAGGGTTACCTGAAGAACTTGGGTCCTTGGTGCAAAATCCTGCTGCTGCCTCTGCCTCATTCTCTTTCTCGTTACTTGAAATGAACCCCCAGCTCTGCACC
>PVIY010060364.1:0-11656 GCA_004026745.1 Myrmecophaga tridactyla
TCTTTTTTCTCTATTATCATTTTATTTCTTTTTCTGATGTCTTTTTATTTCTTTCTCTAAATCGATGCAAATGTTCTAAAAAATGATGAATATGCAACTATATGATAATATTAAGAATTACTGATTGTATATGTAGAATGGAATGATATATTAATGTTCTTTTGTTAAGTTTTTTAATTAATAAAAAAGTTTAAAAAAATAAAAAATAAAAATAAAAATAAAAATAAAAAATGTGATTACCAATCACTGCACAACAGGCTGCCCTGCGGATATTTGCATCCAGCCAATCCTGTGGCCAGTTACCAGGACAGGACAGCGTCCAGCTTTGCCTGTGGCATTGAGCAGTGAAAAAAAAAAAAAATGCCTTTGCTAAGAGAATACAATATATGTCAGGCTAGGCAGTGCAATGTAATAATGCATGTAAAGGGAAAATATCAACAGGAAATTCTAATAGATTCTATGAATGCCTTCCAAGCTATGAATATGCTTAATGTGCCAGTGGATTGATATCATTTCTTGGAAATACCTTTCCTTGTGAAAAGACATTTTTCAAAATGAACACAAATTATTATTACAGATCAACAGTAACATATAAATATTTCCAATTAATTCTGATGATAGAGAATATTAGCTTTATACACCAATTAAAATATACCGATACCTCCCCCAAAAATATTCCGGTTTTTATTAAGCCTGTAGTAGAAAAGAAAAATTGTACTTAACAATATAATATTTTTAATTAGTTAAAAATCTGTGGAAGTTTGTGGAGTTTTTTTCCCATATATATATAAGCATCCACATAACATCCTCAACTTTGCCTTTTATCCTGCAAAGCCAAAATTATTTCCTATCTGACCCTTTACAGAAAACATCTGCCAAACCCTGCTTGAGGGCATTGGTGATAAATGGAGCACCTCAGAGTCTCCCAAAAGCATGAACTGTTTATGTTTCCCAAAAGTGGGACTGGTTACAATAAAAATAAAAAATTTTTCATAGATTATCATTGGTATAAATGATAGAGTCTAAGTATAACCTGGTTTGAAAGAGGAATAAAATACATCCCTCCTAAGAGTCTCACAAAAGATTCTGCCACACAATTCATGACATGAGGATTCAAGAGAGAACCTCCAAGGTGGGTGGACTCAGCACTGGGTTCAGAGCTCCCACAAAGACTCTGGTGTCCCAGCCATGACTCAAGAACCCAGGGATTTCAAGGAACCTCTATTAGTAACAATGACAAGGTAAACAAATCTAGCAGTCTGACAATTAGAGGCCTTCCCTAGTTTCTGGGCACCATACCAGATCCTAGAATTTTACACAACTCTACAGAGAAGGCAGGAGCCAAAACAATGATTGAGATCTAATTTCCCAAGATCTTATGGGGTAGAGGCTTAGATTCAAATGTGAGTCGATATATAAAAATGTATATATTGTATAGGCATTTGTGGACAAGAGTCATAATTGCTATAAGATAGTGCCTAGCTACAACCATGTGAGGATTGAGTACAATAAATCACATAAAGTGTTTAACATAACGTGTGGCTCCAAAAGTATTAGACGTTACTATTAATTATCCAGCCTCATCTCCTGCTACTACTCTCTCTTCACATTCCCAGCCTCCTATGCCCCATCATTCCCCAGAGTTGCCAATCTTTCATATTTCTATTCTTTAGTGCATAACCTTCCTTCTCCCTGGAATTGCCATTTCTCCCGCATCTATTGGTTATTTGACCTTATCCCCACTCCTAGCCCCCATCCATTCTCAGCCTTCTCTGCTCTGCTCAGTGCTCTGGTCATAGCCCTACAGACTGCAGTGCCCACCTACATTGCCAGTTGGCTTTTCATTAGTTTCAGACAATGGAGGCACCACCGGGAAAAGAAAGAGATCAATGAATTTCTTGCCAGTACCCTCTTAGCAGTAGCCAGGTCCCTCCAAGACTACAATTTCAACCTGGTGGCCCTGCCTCCACAGTTCCAGCTCTTTTTAAGCTCCAGGAACCCTATTTCCTTCTTGCCCCTCCAGCCCTATGGGGAGATAATACCTTTTTGCTTTCCTGGCCTCTCCATCCCTTCTTTGCCCTCTGCCACACAGCTGAAGGTAGTCCTTCCATTTGAACTATCAGAGCTAAGTTCTACTTTCTGCTGGACTCTTGACTGATAAATCTGCCTTAAAAATTCCTCTCTAACCTTCAAGACTCAGCTCAAATGACCTCACTGACAACATTTCTCCCCAGGATGAGCTAGGTACTCTCTTTATACTCTTTACACTTTCTTGAATATTACATTGTGATTGTCTTAACATATCTCCTATAGACTGTCAGCTCCTTCAGAAGCAGAACCATATCTTATTCATTGTTTAATCTCCGGCAGCTAATTTAGTAGAGAAGGAAGAGATGTAGGAAAGAAAAAAATAGTAAATACCTCATGTACTCTTTGGTGGAGGTGGAGCCAGGAAAGTGTTAGAAAATGGAAAATGGCCTAAAATAAAAAATATCTTTACCTTGCAACCAGGCTACCATCCCCTCTATCCCCAGATCTTGTTTTCCCCCAATGTAGCTCTTGTTCGTTAGATTCTTTCTCAAAAAAAAAGAAAAGAAAAAACGCAAAAATGAACATTGAAAATAGTAATAGTCAGCAAAAGAGCGGCAGAAATCAGGAATGGGAGTAAAAAAGAGGGAAGGGTTTGGGCTTGATGTTAATGAAATTTATGAATGCTGCCATACTTACTGAACTTAATATATTGTAATATTAAGATTAATTAATAGAAAACATCTACATTTTATGTAGAAAATTCCAGCTCTATCAGAATGCAAAAATAACAGCATGATGAATCTTGAAATGACTAATATAAAAGAAGGAAAATTGAAAATGGATATTAGTTTTGCTTAAAAATTGAAATTAAATTTACTCCAAGAAAAATTTGTACCCATACATTCTGAACCCAGTTTCAGAAAATTGACTTTCATTTACTTGTTTTCATTTTATTGTTTTACCCATTAATGGAGTGCCCTTCAATGTGTACTCAATACACACAGATCTTGTTAAAATGCAAATCCTGAAGGATTAGGTAGGGATGGGGTTGTCACACCCACTCATGCATAAGGAAAAACTGCAAATCACTAAAGTCACACACAAGCACACACACACACAAATGAGTGCCTGTAAAACTGGTAAAAGTAATGTCTCTGTATTATTTCTTAAAATTGCATGTGAATCTACAATTACCTCAAAATAATTTTTCTTAATTAAACAGATTGTTGGTCCCTAACCCCAAATTTTCTTACACAAAATATGGCTTGAGTGTGGCCCCACAATTTATGCTTTGAACAAGTTCCCCAAGTGATGCAGCAAGTCTGGGCACCACACCTTTAGAACCGCTGATGTAAAACAATGGTTTTCTACCCTGGCTGCACATTAGAACCACCTGGGGAGCTTTTATAACACACTTAAAGCCCAGCCCCACCACAGAGTAATTAAATGGAAATTTCTGGGGTTGAAACTTGAGCATTAATATTTTCTTTAAAAGCTTCTCGGGTGATTCTAATGTGTAGCCAGGGTTAAGAACCACTAATCTAAAATTACAAACTCGAGTTCTTCTATCATAATCCACTTTATGTCAGTTTAAGACAGATGTATGGAACAGCAAACTTCCCAATTGATTAAAAAATTTTTGATAGAAAATAAAAGATGAATTGCAAAGCTGCCATTTAACAAAACTACATTTTTATCCCAAACTCTAAATACAATGTCAGCTAGTCATTAAAGACTGCTTACAAATGTTTTGTTAACAAAATTAAGCCTTATTTAGTCTAGAGATTTCTAAAAACAGCATGTAGAACTCTGATCACAGTTATTACCTAACCCACAAGGGTGTTGGATGAATTAATGAGATAATGCCTGTAAAGGGCTTTGAGATTGTTAGAAGGGTAGTAAAAAAAAGTACAATCATACCATTATTAGTACATTATGCATGATCCCAAAATAAATTCAGAAATCCATTCAAGGATATAGGTGCATAATTTATCAAAAAGGCGGAAAGTAGAAATGTAAAAAATGTTTTAATGCGAAAGCATAAAAATATGACCAAAAGAGATTAATTGCCAGATTTCAGTATGGAAAATACTTTTTAAGCATATAAAAACGGTCTTAAAAGAAAAGTTACCAATTTTGACACTTAAATATAAAGTTTTACACATTAAAAACAGAAATCAAATTAAAGACAACAATAAGATGGGCTGAATATTATATATCTACAAAGAGCTCATAATACTTATACCATGATGGACAAAGAACATAAACAGACAATTCAGTAAAAAGGCAAACATTTAAGAAATAGAAAAAAATATTCAAATCATTAATAATCTAATAAATGAAAATAAAATGTTGAATATGATTCATCTATTAAATAGGCAAAGATTTTTTAATCATTGTATAACTTATAAGTAAGAAGTTGACATGAAAAATATTATCTTTACCTCTTCCTGGATCCCCACTGAAATGAAAAAAATATATATATATATATATTAAAATGGAGAAGAAGAGGAAGGAGGGAGAGGAGGAGGAGGAAATGGGACAGGGAGAAGGAAGAGATGACTTGAAAATAAATGATCCTGGAGGAGAAATACTGAAGATTTTCTACTAGGTATATTCCAAATAAACCAAAATAACTGAAATTAACATGAGTCCACTGATAACTCACACAATTAACGAGCAACACTGACAAAAATATAAAGCTTTGACTATATGAGGTGGAGCACAAAGAGCACAGACTTTATTTCGCATCTGAGAACAAGCAGCGTTTGAAAGCAGGCCTCTCGGAAGAGGCTCCAGAATTTATGTACTGGTCACACCAAGCAGAAAGCATAGTAATAAGGGCTAAACAGAAATTTTTCAGACAGAAGGCCCAGTTTGTATGTGGGAAAAAAAAAAAGACTATCATAATATCAATTATGGAAAGTTAATCTGTAGAGAAATAGCTAAATCAATGTTCTGTTAAAAAAAAAAAAAGTGAAAAGACATAGTCCCTGGTGAGAATGCCCACTCCTGCTGTGCCTTCTGAATCTAGATACATATATCAGTGAATATAGATATATATATTAGTGACTCTAGATATATATATATCATGTTAAGACCTGAAAGAAGCATTTTTACCAGCATAGAGGGATAAATGCCGAAGAGAAGTGAAGCCACCTACCATTTTTGCCAGCAAACACCAGGCAACACACACAAGAATTCATTCAGTGATGATTATATAGAAGAGAAATGGAGAAGACCTATAAAGATATTCTATAGCATAAAAGAAGGAAATGGTTACAAAGACAAGACATTCAAAGACATTTATGGACAGAAAATAATTATAGTGACATCTGCTTTATCCACTCAGTAAGATTCAAGGAAATAAAGTTATGCTGAAATAAGAGATAAAACATAAGATTATAAGACAACAGTGCAAGCTGACAGGTTAGAAGAAATTAAAATAGAGGTAGATAAGAATATTATGAACCAAATGTATTATATATGAATGGCACAATACATTAAAAGCAGAAAATGCAAAATTCAACACTGCAGAAAGTGGAGTCAGTGACGTAGAGTATAAATCTGAAAAGTTCTTCCAGAATGAAATAAAAAAGAATAAGAAAATGAAATTGATGAGACATAATAATATGGAAGGCAGATGGAGACAAAAAATAAAGAGAAGCTGAAATTTCTAAAGATGAGAAAAGAAGATCATAGAAGTACCTCTTATCCATTTGAAAAAGACCTGACCCCTTTTCTGTGTTATATTTGATTATTGACTCTATTGATCTTATTTGATTTAAATAAAGTTTAATTTTAGCTCTTTTAAAGAATCTACAAAAAAGGCTCAAAAATTATAGACTGAAAACCAACATATAAATATCCTGTTGCTAAGTTTCAAATTTCAAGGAAAAGAAATCACTGCTTTGTTAAATCAGAGATACAAATTAGTGACAAATAGAGGTGAATATAAAAATATAAGATGATATTATGTAAATGCAATGCTTATAAATTAAAATTAATAACTGAACAGACAAATAAGTATTATGAACTAAAAATTACCTCCAAGAAAAGGCACTGGGACCAGGTAGTTTTTCTTTAAGTTTTTTTTTGCAAATATTCAAAAAAAGATATTTCTGTTACATGAAGAATTTCAGAGCTAAAATGGAAAACTGCCTAATTTGATTCACAAATCTAGTATTATCCTTCAACCTAAAATCCAAGAAAGAAAGCTAATGTCCCATCAAATTTAGAAGGATAGATGCAAAAATTATAAATAATACATAACGTAATTAGCTCTAGAGGTATATAAAAAGAACAATAAAGTATGGTTAAAGACAATTTTCCCAGAAGCAGTGAGAATAATTCAATATTGAGAAATCTATGAAAATAAAGCACTAATTAGTGAGTGAATGGGAAAAATCTGGAAAGTTTTGCCAAAAGCATGTAAGTTAATCAATACTCAATAAAATTTCAAAGAGATTTTTTTAAACTTGAAAATGATACATTTATTTTAGAAGAAATCAAAACTAAAAATATCTAAGAAAAAGATAAAAGAAAAAACAAGGGCAGATGTTTTCTATAGCATATTAAAGCATATTTTAGAGTCACAAGATGGCATAGGTACAAAAAGAGGCAGATTAATAGAATAAACAGAATAGAGGGGTCAGAAAAAGAACGAAATATGTAAATTTAATACGTGACTACACTAATACTTTAACCAATGAAGAAAGAATGGATTGTTTAATTAGACATTCTGGGATAATTAGTAAATTGGTGGCAGGAAACTAATCAAAGTCTTACCTCATATTACATACCAAAACAAACTGTAGGTGAATTTAAAATTTGAAAAATGAAAAAACAAAATGAAAGTAACCGAAGCTTGTATGGTGTGTGTGTGCATGTGTGTCAATAAAACTGCATTTAAAAAGTAATAGGAAAAATAGATTACTCCAAAAATTTAAATCTTAAAAAAAAAACTGAATTTGATTATATTAAAAAAATCAAAAAAGGAAAACATAAATAAAACCACCACATATAAAATTCACAGACAAATAACATGAGAAGCATATTTCCAACTATGTGTCAAAGAATTAATCTTCAACATATTAAAAGTTTTGAAAAGAAATAGACAAACTCCACAAATAGTTAACTTCACAAAAAAACAGACAAACTCACCAGCCAAGAAATTGAAAATGGCTTTATAGGCAGAGGAAGCCCAATATATAAACCTCTAGAGCTGAGCTAGAACATGGAACAATCACAGAACAGCAAGCCCTATAAACAGCTGGATCACAGGATAATAATAAGTTGGAGACAGATCCCTTGTAAGACATGTTAAGGAGTTTAAACTTAAATTCAAAGGAAAAAGAGGAGTCATTGATGCTTTCTAATATGAGAATTGACATTAATCAAATACAAAAATTAAATATACACCAACTTTTGGAAAACTAATTTCCATCTTTCTCTCTCTGAAATCTTTGATTTTATATTTTTTATTTTTATTTTAGATTTTTCACACTAGATTCCACAGCATCATTTTTTGAAGATTTATTTTTTATTTTTACCATTTTTAAGTGTGCAATTCCATGACATTAAGTAAATTCACAATGTTGGGTTACCTTCACCACAATCTAGTTTCAGAAAATTTTCCTCATCCCACTCAGAAACTCATATCCATTAAGCAGTAACTTCTCATTTTCACAGCATCATTTGCTACCTATTAGATATTAAAAATTATGTTTTGAAGAGTATGTAATGATACAGGGTGCTCAAGATAAAGAAAAATTGATGATACACATATATATGGCATATGCATGTCTTACTTACTACATAAATGAATATACATATATATCCAAACCTAGGAATACAAATAAACACACAAATACACATATATACATACACAAATACATATATACAAAAAAACACAGAAGAAAAAAGAGAAAGAAATGATAGAAGAAAATGTACAAGAATTTTAGTGTTATATTAACTTTGAATACTGGATTTTAGTCATTTGTTTTCTTTTTTATACACATACTATTTTTTTGTTTATAAAAACTTCAGTTATTAAAAGGTCTACAACAAATCACTGAAAATTATTCTGGCCATCTCAACATTTAGTGTACCATTCACGCAACTCAAATCAATATATTTACAAATCACCCCATGATATTATTTATTTCCATAAATTGCATTTATGACATCATTTTCAATTGTTAATATTGTAGAATTTCATTATTTTTCTCATCATTTTCACTGGCTTCCTGGTTAATTTTGCAATCTGCTGAACATTTCTTTCTTGGAAAAAAAATGACAAAATTCAACAGCATTCACGCTAAAACTAGAGGAGATTCAATAATCAGAGTGACACAGGATTGGGGTGGGGGGATAGGTGAAAGACAGAGATCCCACTGTAACCAGGGTCACCTGATACTTCTTAACGGCACTTAGAA
The DNA here is from genome assembly GCA_004026745.1 of Myrmecophaga tridactyla. Lineage (NCBI taxonomy): Eukaryota > Metazoa > Chordata > Mammalia > Pilosa > Myrmecophagidae > Myrmecophaga > Myrmecophaga tridactyla. Next base: position 8,469 of record PVIY010060364.1, read on the forward strand.
AATGGGAAATGGCATAATAAGCAAACCAAGAGCCAATCCTATCCATTTTTTATGTATAACAGTATCACTATTGTATTTATGGTCCCTTTACTGATTTGGATTTTTTAAGCCAGCATTCACAAAGATGATTACTCCACCATATGTATTATGCCTACAGACTACAAAATGGGCTTTCTATAGACAAGGCTAACTCATGTCTTGATATAGAAATCAACTTATTCTTTTATTTAAAATGAAATGTCTCTCTAAAATAGCTAAGCAAAAAAATCATGTATTTTTACTAATCCTGGTAACAGCCTATCCTGGGCTCTTAGGCAAAATCGGTGCCTTAGTCATCATTGAATGCTTCGCTGGCTTCGCGAACCAAAGACAGGGACAATGAGATACTTTAACTAAGCACAGAAGATGAAGGCCATAGTTAGAATTATAAATGAGTTGTAAGTAAGCATGAGAGATCTTAACTAGCTAAGGATGCAAAAGTCAGATGTCAAAGACAGGCAAGAATAGTCACAGCCAAAATCACAAGTGACAATTCAAGAAATCCAGGAACTTAAGGATATTTCACAAATCAATAAAGAAAAAAAAAGATGAGCAGCTCAATAATAAAATAACCCAATGATCTGAACAAGTAAATTACAAAAGAAAACCATAAATATCTTTTTTTAAAAAAGTTCACCTTCTTTACATATATATATATACATATTCATTCATTCTTATCTCTAAGTATCAGGTTATATATAACCTCATATTTAGAGATAAGAATGAAGCCAATCAGGTTAGGGTTAAAGTAATTCAAAACAGGGGTAAGGAAGACAGTGTCTATATTTTAGAACCACACATACTCTTTGAGACCAAAAGAAGAAAGATTTATTTGGTTTGGAACTGAAATTTTCTGTAGAGCATAATCTAACTCAACCTATCTCATTTGAACAACTGAAAAACTGGAAGCCCAGAATAAGACAGAAGTCCTTTAATTCTATATAGATAATTGCAATGCCTGGATACATCCTAGAGTGCGTTAAGCAGATAATCAAAAAGTATTGGCAAAGTCCCTTGAGGGATGGGAGAAAGAATATGGAACTATTAAACCTTACCATCAGGGAATCCCCTGATACTGTGTCAAACTTTAGGGATACCCAAATCAGTAGGCCATGTCCTTGATCCTGAGGCTTACTCTTGTGAAGTTTATGTAGGTAGTGGAGAAGCTTAAACTACCTATAGGCATGCATAAGAGTTACTTCTGGAGGACCTCTTTTGTTGCTCAGATGTGGCCTCACTCTGTTTAAGCCCAACTCTGCAAGTGAAATCATTACCCTTCCCTCTATGTGGGACTTATATCCAGGGGTGAAATTCTCCCTGGCGACATAGGAGATGACTCCCAGGGATGAATCCAGCCCTGGCACCGTGGGATCAACAATTCCATCCTGACCAAAAGAGGGAAAAGAAGTGTAACAATAAAGTCAATAAAGGTTCAGTGGCAGAGAGAGAGTTCAAAAGAGTTGAGAGGCTACTCCGGAGGTTGCTCTTACACAAGCTTCAGTTAGACCTTGCTACCCATCATAACCTGCCAAACTCCAACCAGGACCATTCCAGCCAATCCTAAAGAACACCTAGGGCAATATATAAGATTCCACAAGGGTTCCACACACTAGAGTAACTTTCCAGAAACCTGCAACCTCCAGATGGGTCCCTGGACCAGATAAGTCTGGAAACCTAGAGGGCCCAGCCTCTCTCCAGAATATCACATAATTCCATCTCCCTACCCCATATTAGTGACAGACCCTTCCAATATGAAAAATTTAGAATGGCTACAGCCCAAACACCCCTAAAGAGAGGGATGGAAAGATCCAAGGTGATGATAGAGTTATACAGTGAAGATAGGATTTAACAAATGAATATGAATGCTGAATCATTAAATTGATATCTCTTTTAGTCCCCAGTATCTTAGAGCAGCTAGAAGTAAAAACCTAAAATTGTGGAATTGTAACCCATGTCAAACTCTGAAATATGTTCTGCAACTAATCATGGTGCTGTGCTTTGAAATGTATTTTTTTTTGTATATATGTTATTTTTCACAAAAAAAAAGTAAAAAAGTCGATTGTGATGATAAAAAAATATATTTAATTAAGCCTTCTAGCCTCCTATATTCTGGACCAGCTAGAAGGAAAAATCTGAAAGGATCATACGGTAGCCCATGACAAACTCTGGGATCTGTCCTGTAATTACTTGTTAAAGGGTGCTTTGGAGACTATTGCTTTTTTATTTCTTTGCTTTGTATATATGTTATACTCTACAATAAAAAAGTTCACTTGATAGCAAATAGATGCAAATTAACATAAGAACGCAATACCATTTTTCAGCTGGAAAATATTTTTTTAAATGATAATATCTATGATTGCTGGCAAGGGTGAGGAAAAAAAAGGTACTTCTGTAAAGTGCTGATGGGTATGTTAAAATGGCACAGCTTTCTGGAGAAAAATTTGGCAAAATGTGTATTTAGTTCAAACCACCAAGTTCTAAATTAAGCCTTTATCCAACCTGCTCTTGGATGATGGGTTGAAGTTCTTTTTTTTTCGGTCTTTAGCCTCTATTTTAAAATTGTGCAATCTCTCGTCTACTGCTGACATCTTACAGAATCCTATCTCTCCATGGAGGGAAGGATTTTTTTATTTATTCGTTTAATAAATATCTATTAAGTGCCAGATTCTGCTCAAGGCTCTGGGGATACAGCAGCAGACAAAACAGACAAAATTCTCTGCCTTCATTGAACTGAATTTCTCATTGGTGGTGGCAAAGGGATAGAAGGGGGAGGGAGGAGAAGACTAAAGTATAATATATAGAAAGTTGGGTAGTGACAGAGCAGGGAGAAAAGGGTGTAGATGTGCATGACCACTTTCAATAGGGTGGTCAGGGAAGGCCTCCCTGAGATTTGAGTTAAGACTGGATAGAGTTGAAAAATCAAGTCCTCTGAGGGAAGAGCATTCCAGATAGAGAGGATGGCAAGTTCCAAGGCCCTGAGGCAGCAGCCAAGCTCCAGTAGCTGAACAGACAGCAAGAAGGCCAGTGGGGCTGAGTAGAGTTAAGGAGGGGAGGAGATTTAGGAAATGAGGATAGAGAGGTAAAGGAAATGGGCAGATAAAGGAGGCCATTGCAGAGACTTCATCCTTTTCTGTGAGTGAGATGGGAAG
>PVIY010060365.1:0-11664 GCA_004026745.1 Myrmecophaga tridactyla
GTCCGCCCTCCAGCCAAGTACAATTTCACCATTGGGAAAGTGGTGTCAGTGTTTTATTGTGTGGTCACACCCTTTGTAAATCCTCTCATCTACACCTTGAGAAATAAAGATGTGAAGAAAGCTTTCAAGAAAGTTCTAGCACAAAAGAGATAGCTCTTAGCTTAAAGCATGCATGTGTTTTTAGAGATAAATTTAAATAGTCAATTTAGAGTGGATATCCAAAATTTATTTGTGAATAGTAAGTATTGAAAAATGATATTATTCAGTGGATACTATCTAATCTAATATGTACAATTCTCTGAAATTTAGTTATCAACTTGACTCATATTCAAATAGGTATTCTATACTTATTTTATTATTGATGCCATAATGCAGAGCCATTGTGATGGAAAGAGAAATATTATGAATTCCTTTTCCACAAGGCATTCAACTCTTGCTTAGTCCAATGTAGTGTATCAGATGAATACTTGTATAATTTATACTTTAACAGCAACCATGAAAAAATTTTTCTAAACAAGGTCTCTGATAAAGGGAGTTCTGTTCTTCTATCTGGTAAATGAGCTAATATGAACTCTTTGTAACAGAAATATATTCATTAATTAAGTATTTTCTATATGTAGTGAAATACAATGTATTCCTTAGGATTGATGTGTATCTAATTATGACTATAAACATATGTATAAGTATAGGATATTATTTAAAAATTCATAAAAATATTAGATAATTATAATTTTCTTAAAGTACAAAACCAGGAATAATTGCATCCCCATACTGAACTTCAAAATATTGTCTTTTAGGGTGTGTGGACTTCAAAATATTATCTTTTAGGGGGTGTAAGGATAGTTCAGTGGTAGAAGTCTCACCTGCCATGCCGGAGACCCAGGTTGGATTTCCAGTACATACACCTTCCCCACCAAAAAACAAACAAACAAAAAAAACAAGCAAGCAAGGGAAACAAACAAAAAACAAACAAACATAAATTCAACATATGGTGCTGCAGTAATGGGATATTCACATGGAATAATAATGAAGTGTGACCCCACCACACAGCATACAAAAAAATTATCATTTAATATAGTTAATAAGTGGAGGATGAAACGAACAAAATTAACAACTTCAAAGTACAATAACATGATATTTAGCATGGTACAACTTAATCAACTCTTAAATTCCTATGCAGCAAATAAACTCAGCAAATATCAGTTAAATACAGAGTAAAAAACTGCAATTATTTTTCATTATTATTTATCCCCATATGTGAATGAAAAAGCTTTACAATTTTCAGTGCATTTTAGCAGGGTTTGTAAACTAAATAGAAGGCAAGGGTGCTAGAAGTTGGCATAAACCCATGCAGGGTTTTTTAAATGAATGTGTTTCATGTTATTGCCCCCTATAACCTAGGTATTCAACCTGAGGACCAGTAAATTAGGATCATCTAGATGCTACGGAGAACTGTGTGATCTCAGGTGCCATCTAAAACCTCCTGAGTTGAATGACAATCGGCAGTTTAACCAGATCTCCAGGTGAATGGTATACACATTAAATTTTAAGAAGTGCTAAACTATGCAGCCAACGTTTTAAACAAAAAAATGTTAAATGATGAGAATAAAATGAAATTAAGACTTTGTAGCATATGAAAATGCTGAAATTTTTTCATATTAAATAGTGGCATATGATGGTGTGGAACATATTAAAATTATAATAAATATATTTTTGAGTTCCTAGTCAGTTTCCATTTACAGAGAGGTACAATTCATGTTTACTGTTATCAAAATTACCACTCCTTTTTGTTTTGAGGGGGTAGTTAGATTCAGTTGTCAACTTGGACAGGTGAAGGCCCCTAGTTCTGTTGCTGTGGATGGTACGTGAACCTCATCTGTTGCTGATTACATCTGCAGTCAGCTAAGAGGCGTACCTACTGCAATGAATGATGTTTGAGTTAACTGGCTGGAGCTGAAATGAGAGAGCACAATGTAGCACAGCCTAAGCAGCTCAGCATACCTTATCTCAGCACTCACAGTTCAGCCCAGGCCTTTGGAGGTGCAGAAAGTAATCACCCTGGGGAGGGTTGTTGGAAACCAAAGGCGTGGAGAGAAGGCCAGCAGAGACCACCCTGTGCCTTCCCATGTAAGAAAGAACCTCAGTTGAAAGTTAGCTGCCTTTCCCCTGAAGAACTAACAAAATAAATCCCCTTTTATTAAAAGCTAATTCATCTCTGGTGTATTGCATTCCAGCAGCTAGCAAACTAGAACAGGGTGCATGGTACAGGAATTGAACCTGGGTCTCCTGCATGGAAGGTGAACATTCTACCACTGAACCAACCATGCACCCTGCAAAATTACTTCTGCTTTTAAAAGTGAAATTAAACCATACATCTTTCTTAAACTTTCTATTTCCATTAGAATATTGAAAGCCTTATACAAACTATAAAAATAATGGAGACAACATTTTGAATCAGAGAACAGCAATTTTTTATGTCCTCCCAACTGAAGAGAGATTTCTTTATCGCATTAATGGTAATAATCTTTGCAAAACCTGAGTCCTTGGAATAATGTTTGCTAATATATGTATATCTAGCATTGTTTTCTCTGTCACTTCACCTCTCCTAAAACTCTGTTTCCTCCTCTTGATAGGGAAAAACTGGAGTTGTCAGTGGGCAATATATGCCAAACTCAGGCCTCATAGATCACAAAATCAATTCCAATAGGAAAACATCAGTTCTCACATTCATTCATATCAACCTGAATTTTATTTTTGTGAATATTTAGAGCTATTTTGTGAAATGCAATAAGTACAATATAGATGGTTTCACTGATGCAGGCTCTTTAGCACAAAAGAACTAGTTATCACATTTTTGTTAGAAAGGGTGCATTAAACCTAATGATCCTGAATGATGGTATGGCTAAAATAAAATGAAATCACATGTTCATATAATCATAAAATAATGGAACAAAACACAATGCAAGTGTGAGAAGAAAGGAAGGCAAAGTTATTATCAAATAATAGTTTATTTTTATTATAAAAGGAGACAGTATTTGAAGAAAATTCTGAATGGTTAAGATAAGCAATATTTTAAAGCTAGGAAAATCTACTTCTGGCTGCCTCCTAAGTGTTGACAATAATTCAATATATGCATTTTTTACCAGCTGGGTTGAATAGGCATGCCTATATTTACTTTTTATAAAGTATTTAATTAAGTTCCCATATTAACAAATTATTTTTAACCATCTGATTTTTTTTTTGCTGTATGTTATTCTGAGGGGAAAATTTGCTAAAATATGTTATTTATATTTTGAATATTAAGTTTGTACCCATATATGTTGCTTAAAAAGTCTGCTTTAATAAATTTCCTTGCAAAATATCTCTCTTACTTCACTGATCCAATATTTTGGATCCAAAATAAATCATTATGTAATTTTCCATTTGTTTTTCTGATTATTAGAGTTTCAAAGGCCTCTACTTTAACACTGATGATCTATAGTACATTTTTTATTGTTGTCAGGGCAAGTTCCACTTCATCATTCTTATTCTTTGGAGATTTAATAGTTATATTAGAACTTATTTCATTATTTAAATGTAATAACAGTCTATATATTTTTAGAGTTTATATTTTAATTGAAAATCATACAAAATATGTCAGTTATTTTAGGGTGAATTGATATCATTAAGATAATGAGGCTTTTTCTGAATAGAAGGACCTACATTTTCTCATGTAGTTGAAGAAATGTTCTCATGTAGAATGTTCTCATGAATGTTCTCATGTAGTGGAAGAGTACCATATTATCTTTCCCTTTTACCATCAATATATTTGTGATGACTTCATATTTCTTATAGTTTTATTTATTAATGTTTTCTTATATTATTTCTTCTAAATGTCTGTTTATCTTTAGTATATTATTAGTGTTCATACATTAATATTTAACACACTACCTTAATAACTCTTCCCACTGTGGGGAGTAATATTGCAGTGGTTCAGCTGTTCTCCAAGAAAATATTTACAGTATCTGAGCTATTTCCTCTGCTGATATTTTAAACAGGAATTTCAACCTATACTTTAAGACTTTATATTACTCTCCATTTTTTTCCTTTATCTCACAAAGGTTCCCTCCATTTTGTTTATTTTGGAATGCTATTAACTTGACTCCTTTTTTGGTAAAATATCTTTGGCAAATAGAATTTTAATTTAACAATTTTTCTTAACAATCCCTTCCAAAATTTTGGATATATGGTGTCAAAATCTTGGTATTCTGTCTTCATGAGTCTGAACTTTTCTTCTGGATTCTTTTTTTTCAGGAGAGAGATTTGTGAGAAATGGAACTAATGTTTTCCGGATTTATACATTCATAAATAAATTTGCAGGGCTTTTTTTCCTTGCAGCCCCAAGCTCCAGCAATCCATTCACTTCCTAAGATCACTCCTTCAACACTGCTCTTGGTTGCTCTCTCCCTTGTATCTATTTGGTCCATGCATTCTGCAGTGCAACTCTCTTCATGATGTTTGTGAGCCATTTGTCAGGCTGCAGTCACAGTGGCCCAAGTTTCAGAATCACACATCAGCCTTTCATTCTCCTAGGAACATGTATTAAGTTTTACTGTGGTCCCAGTTCCCTTTCTCTTGGTGAGGGGTGGAGAAAGCATGTGTTATGGCCTTAGGTTGTGGGTGAAGAAGGGAAGTCCACTAGAATTTCAATGACCATCCTCCCAGAATTTGCCTCTGGGCCTTTTCAGACTTGATCTAGTTTTGATTTATATAATGAGCCAGGGGTCATATTGTTGGGTTAAACTCATCTCTTTTGGAAAACCTGTATACGATGTATCATCCAGCATGGGGTACTTGTTTATTTATTTTTAGGCTAAATTTAGTAAGAAAAAATATTTTAACATTAAGTTTAATAAATAATTTATCTTTTAATCCATTTTAATTGTCTAATTAGATGAGTTTTGACCAATGTATATAGCCATAAAATCACCACCAACACCACCAAGCAACAGAACATTTCCATCACCTCCCACAAGTTTCCTTATATTTGTATGCAGTCTGTCCATCACTTCATCCCCAGCCCCAGGCAACCACCAATTTGCCCTCTGTCACTATAGATTGGTTTGCATTTTCTGAAATTTTAGATAAATGGAATCACAGCATAAATTCTTCTGTGTCTGACCTCTTTCAGCATAATGATTTTGATAGCCACCAAATATTACAGATAGATATTTATGTTTTATTTTTATCTAATGAGATTAAGCATTTTCTCTGTGTTTATTAGCTATTTATATTTTAAGAGGGGGCATTAAAATTATCTGAACTCTCCTAGCTTCAGATTGCTCTTCAAGATTTACCAAATAGAAAAAAATTCTGTTTTGGAGCCATAGTTGGGTAGACACATAAAGACAATATATAAGGCAATTTTAAAAAAAACTAATTAACTGTTTAATCATAATTTCCTAATTTATATCAGTTTTTTAAAAACATAATTGTGGCCTATGATGGGGGCTTTAATTTAGATATTTCCATGTAGACATTAGAATACATTTTTCTGGGAAGGAATTTGCTATTCTAAGTCTTTGAATTCTTTTAAGATTTTTAAAAAATCTGTCTTTGTATTTTCTTCATTTTATTTCAAAACACTGAGTATAATTATAAAAAAATATCTTGGCAAAATTTGATGAATGGAGAGGGAAGGGATTCAATTTACACCATAAAATTTGCAATAAAGAAAATAAGGCAATTTCCTCAAGATCTTCATAGGCTTTTATTGTTTAAATTGCTAAGTTCATTGTAACATCTATATGGAAAGGCAAGATATGTAAAATAACCACAAATTTTAGAATATGAAGAATAAAATCAGAAGAAATACATCACTTGATTTCAAGAATCATTATGTAACAAAAAATCAAAATTGTGTGCTATTGGATAAAGAAAAGACACTGGTAAGAAAATGAAGAGAGAAAGAACACACTGTGAGAAAAAAATTGCAAAATACATGCAACAAAGGACTTGTTGCTAGAAATATAAAGAATATTTAAAACACAATATAAAGCAAACAGTCCAACAAAAAAGGGCAAACATATTTGACAAGATTTGTAAAACATGTAAAATTCCCAAGGGAACTTACATAGATTAAAATTTCACTATGTCCATAATTATATTAAATGTACTAAAAACTCCTAAAAGTGAAGAATAACAGACTCGGACTTCCAGAGAAAATGGTGGAGTAGGGATCGCCATGACTCTACCCCCTGACTAAAACAACTACTAAAAAGGAAAGAGTGGTCTGAAACAACTATTTTGAAATTCCAAAAGCCAGAAGCACACTGTTAAGAGCCCAATGAAAGTGGCATGGAAAGGCAGATAAATTACATTAAAGAACTGTAAATTGCTCTCTCTGCCAGTGGTTACCAGCATCCACCCTCACTTTCATAGCAGGGTGCCTAAAAGACCAGACTTAGGTAAGCTGCTGGTGACAGGAAGGATCAAAAAAAATCCCCTTCCCCTAAAGCCCTTGCAGTTATTCAAGAAATGTGTTCTTCTTCATTTCAACAAAGTGGAGAACTGTATTCATTTGCTTTCAAACCATAGATCCCACACTTTTTGCTTGATGATGCTTTGTCAAAACACTTAGGAAAGTCATGTTTGTAATAAGAAATACTATCATTTTCTCCCTCCTTATGAAATATTCTGTTATTATAAGATATAGTTAGATCCTCTTACATGCCATGACCTGACCCTGGTTTAATTTAACTTTTAATCCTAATTTTTAAGAAATTAAAATATTTATATATGTATATGCTAAAACTTCACATTGTAATACTATATATTATAATAGAAAAATGATTTTTAAAGTCTCAAATTGCATATCCCTTATACTACATCCTTGAATTCCATTCTTCCTTAATATGATGTGCCTTATGTGTCTATAATTACAGCAGCTATTCAAACATAAAAGATGTTAGGAGTTGCTAACAACATTTCTGAGCTACTACACCATCTCTGGACCTCTTAATCCTAGACCTGTGATGTATGGATAAATAAGCACAAATAGACACATTCATCTTATTCAAGTACGGGGTAATAAAGCAAATCATTAGATCATGGTTTTTGCTTAGTGAATTCAGGTCAGTGGGGGTTGTTATAGTTACAAAACCAAACTGGAAAATTGTAGCAATAGCCAATATTTCAGGCATACTAGAACAATGCCAGAGGCTGTGGAGATTTAAGGGCACAGTGCTTACCCAGGGCTGCAGGTGACAGTTAGCTAAAGGGTTGGACTTGATGAGCAGACCAAGAAAGATCAGTTTTGAGGTGCCTTTTGCAGAAGTGCAAGACCCAATCATAAAATTTTGTGGAACTGTAATGGACCCAAATAGCTAAAATGATCTTGAAACAGAAGAATGAAATTAGAGGATTCACAATTCCTTATCTTAAACCTTATTACAAAACCACAGTAATCAAAATAGCAGGGTGATGGCACAAGGGCAGTCATGTAGAAAAAAGGAATAGAATTGAGAGTGCAAAAATCAACCCTGACATTTATGTCCAAGTAATATTTTATAAGGTCATCTAGACCACCCAATTGGGAAAAGATAATTTCTCCAAAAAATTGTACTGGGAAAACTGGAACACGATTTACAACAATAGAAGGAAACCCCTACCTCACATCATATAATAAATCAATACAGTATGAATTAAAGTTCAAAATGTAAGTGCAAGGAATATCAAACTCCTAGAAAAACTATAGGGAATCATCTTTAGAGCATTGTATTAGATGATGGTTTCTTAGTCTTTACCCCCAAATACAAGCAACTAAAGAAAAATTATAAAAATTGTTGATCTCCAAATTAAATTTTTTTTCCTCAAAAGACTGTTAAGAAATTTCATTGCTCAGATGTGACCTCATTCTCTGTAAGCCAAACACAGCAAGTTAAAACATTGCCCCCCATCCACATGAGACTTGACACACAGGGGTGAAAGTCTCCATTGGCAGCATGGGACATGACTCTCAGGGATGAGTCTCACCCTAGCACCATGTGATCACCAATGCGTTCCTGACAAAAGGGGGAAAAGAAGTTTAACAAATAAGGTATCAGTGGCTGAAAGAGTTCAAATAGAGTTGAGAGGCTACTCAGAGGTCAGTCTTATGCAAACTTCAGTTAGACATTGCTACCTATCATAACTTGTCAAACCCCAACCAAAACCATTCTAGCCAATCATAAAGAACACTTAGGGTAATATAAAAGATTCTACAAAGGTTGGGGTTTGTACTAGAGTAACCTTCCAGAAACCTAAAACTCTAGATGAGACCCAGAACCATATAAGTCCTGAAACCTAGAGCCAGCCTCTTGAGATCATCAGCTAGTTCCATCCCCCTACCCTATACTATTGACAGCTCCTTCCAACAGAAAAAGTTAGATGGATCAAAAATGATGCTGGAATTATACAGAGTAGGTAGGGTCTAACAAATAAGTATGGTTGCTGAATCATTATATTGGTATTTCTTTTAGTCTCCAGTATCTTACAACAGCTAGAAGTAAAAACCTAAAATTATCTTTTTTTATTCCTTTATTGAATAATATAACACATATGCAAAGCAAAGAAAGATAAGAGCAATAGGTTTCAAAGCACTCTTCAACAAATAGTTACAGGACAAATCCCAGAGTTTGTCATAGGCTACTGTTGTGGTCAGGTTCATCTGTCAACTTGGCCATGTGGTGGTGCCTATTTGTCTGGTTGGGCAAATTCTGGCCTGTCTGTTGTATGAGGACCTTTCATGGACTTTAATCATGATTAAATCAGCTGCATCCATAGCTGGTTGTATTTGTAATTAGCTAAGAGGAATGTCTTCTGCAATGGGTGATGTTTAATCTAATCACTGGAAGCTCTTAAGGAGGATTCAGAAGAGACAGCTCTCTTCCTGATTCAGCCACCCAGCCTCTCCTATGGAGTTCATTCAGACCTTTCATTGGAGTCATCAGTTTCAAAGCCTGCCCTATGATTTTGAACTTTATGTTCCCATAGTTACATGAGACACTTGTATAAATTTTCTATCTATGGCTATTTCCGGCTGATTCTGTTTCTCTGAAGAACCCTAACTAATACAGCTTGGTAGTGAGAGTGGGGTGGTTCTTAAGAAACAGAATTTTAAAAATGGTTTTTGATAACTGGTTTTCTACTCTGACTGGACTCAAAGGCTCTAAAGACTCTGTTTCCCATAGTCAGAATGATACTGCCAATCCATGGAGTGAGTTGTCAAAATAGATAGTCAAAATATCACGATTGGATTTTTCTAATGCCTTGCTACTACAAAGATAGTCTCTGGGGAATAATGTTTTTGACACCTTTACAGAGTTTTCTGAAAATAGGAGGTATAGAGGTGTGGGCTGTCTGTTGTTAGATATGCTGTATACATTAATGAGGGAAAGGGATGGGCATAAGGCTTCAAATGAGAAGCTTACATGCTGTCTAACAGATGTAAACATTTCTATGAGTGCCCTGAAGGAAAATCTTATTTCCTATAGCTGTAGACTTGAGATCTCTGAAAACCAGACTCAGAATCTTATTCTTAGAGTAGCAACTTTACAACATAAACTGAAATCTCAACATTGCTTGGTCTCTGCCATTAAAGTGAGGGCATTAATGGGAAAGGAATGGGATCCTGAAAAATGGGATGGTGACATGTGAATTGATAATGATATCTGTGGAAAGGTTGAAACCCTAGGTCATGCTGAGTCTTCTCTAGATAACCCTATAATAGTCTGCCCTGAGGACATACATGCCCCAACTCCAGCCTGCCCTGAGAACTTGACCACCCAACCTCAACCTGAAGGAATTAGCCCTACAGTGATTAATCATGTTTCACCATATGAAACTGCAAATGAATGCCCTGAAGCAAATGGCTTGGAAGATACTTCTAATTCTTTGCATGACCTGCCCATCCTCCCTTTTCTTCCAGACATAACTAGGCTAAAGTCCAAGCAGGCCTCAAAAGTTGAGGTACAAAGTATCACCCATGAAGAGGTACATTATACTACAAAAGAACTGTGTGAATTTCCAATTTATATAAACAGAAATCATGGGAATATGTGTGGCAATGAATTTTAAAGGTGTGGGGTAATGGTGGGAGGAATATAAAGCTTGACCAAGTTGAATTTATTGATATGGGCCACTAAGCAGAGATACTGCATCCAATGTTATAGCTTGAGGGCTTAGAAAAGGCATTAACACTTTGTTTGGATGGTTGGCTGAAACATGGATCAAAAGATGGCAAACATTATCTATGGTTGAAATGCCAGAACTGCTCTGGTATAATGTAGATGAGGGGATACAGAGGCTTAGAAAGATTGGAATGTTAGAGTCGATTTATCATGTGAAGCCTGCTCTTACACCACAGGAATGTGCAGAAGATGCACCTTTTACCAGAACTGTGAGAAATTTGTGAGACTAGCTCCATCATCCCTGAAGAGCTCTGTAGTTGCACTTTTGTATAGGTCAGATATATCTGTGGGAACTGCTGTCACTGAGCTGGACTCTTTAAACCCAATGGGCATGAGTGGATCCTGGGTTTGCAGAAGCCAGGTGGTTGCACTAAATCACCAAAGACAAGATGGACATGGCTATCATAACAGACAGCAGACCCACAGCAGAAGTCAAAATAATCTGACCAGCAGAGACTTGTGACATTGGCTAGTAAAACATGGGGTACTTAGAAGTACAAAAGATGGGCAGTCTACTAAATTCTTATTTCAGCTGTATAAAGAAAACAGTTCTAGGTCAAATGAACAGAAGCCTAACTTGAATTACAAAAATGGAGAGTCATGGCCCCTTAATCAACTTCTAGACTTGAGACACTTTACAGACCCAGAGCCCTTGAATGAGTAGGAGGCCAGTTCCCTTTGGGGCAGGACACTGTACACTGCCATAAATTTATACTGTTAATCTTCCTCCAAGCCTTCCATAAGGAGACTGATGGCCTTTTACCAGGGTAACTGTACATTGATGAAAAAGAAATGATCAGATATTTCAGGGATTATTAGATACTGATTTAGAAGTGACATTAATTCCAGGGGACCCAAAACATCACTCTAGTCGACCACTCAGAGTGGGTACTTATGGAGGTCAGGTGACCAATGGAGTTTTAGCTCATGTCCATGTCACATTGAGTCCAGTGGACACCAGACCCATTCTATAGTTATTTCCCCAATTCATTAGAATTATTTGGCATGATATGCGGCATACCAACATGATGGATAAGGCATTCTGTAAGTCCACAGATGGTAGTTTAGAACAGACATGGCCCTCTAACTTGTGAGGGAGGGTTATTATGGTGGGAAAGTTCAAATGGAAGCCACTAGAACTGCTGCTACATAGCAAAATAGCAAATCAGAAGCAATACCAGATTCCTGGAGGGATTGCAGAGATGATTGCCACTCTTCAGGATTTGAAGGATACAGGAATGGTGATTCCCATTACATCCCCATTCAACTCCCCTATTTGGCCATTGCAGAACAGATGGGTCTTGGAGGATGACTGTGGATCATGGTAAGCTCAACCAGGTGGTGACTCCAATTGCAGCTGCTGTTCTGGATGTAGAGTCATTGATTGAGAAATGAATACATCCCTTGGTACCTGGTATGCAGCTATTGATCTGACAAACACTTTTTCTCAATAGCC
>PVIY010060366.1:0-11655 GCA_004026745.1 Myrmecophaga tridactyla
TCACGACGTGTAGGTGGCGAGGCTCCCGGGGAGACGCCCCTCTGTCCTGCCCGCTCGTGGAGGAAGTGTGTGCTCAGGGCTCAGAGAGATCCTCTCTCGAGGAAAAAGGAAGATCTCTTGACCAGATGGGAAAGCAGGTGCCCATCCGCGTCTGGCTGAGGTCATGGCAGAGACCAGCCCTGTGGATGGGGGCTCCCAGACTGACGGTGGAAGAACAGCCCTTCCCAAAGGGAGTGCTCAGTCTCAGAAGCCTCCATTCTAAGGCAGTTTACCACTCTGAAGGGAGTGCGGTGGGACCTGTAGCCCATGTCAAGGACCACAGACTTGAAGTACAAAAAGGGTATACCTGTCATGCATGGATATGCCTGGTGTTACACCTTGAAGGCTGTAGATCCTCAAGGAACTCCATTCTTAGCGCCTAGAATGGTGCCTGGCACATACTAGGTGCTCAGTTTAAAAAATACATTTGAATGGTTGAATGGATAAATGCTATTTAATTTAAAGTGAATTAGGTCTAGTTTGACTCCAGCCCAGATCCTTACTAGAAGTGCATCTTGCCTATAAAACATCCCCACTGCAGGCATATTACTGTAGGACTCCTGTATATATTCTCTTTTGCCCGCACATACCCCTGGATACACATATGCTATGATATTGCATTCCTGTAGCATCCTTTTCAGGCACCAAGATAGCCTTTACCTGTGAATTCGGTATGAAACAAGAGCTGGACATTTTTAAAACTACTTTGATGGAAATCTTTCTAAAAGATATCCACCTTGCCTCTTTAAGCTAAAGATAAGATCACATTTGACACACTTCTTGGTGACTGGGGGTTCTCATTCTGGACTTCCATTACTGAACTGTGTAGTGGTCCAGTCTTGTCAGTCTTTTAGTTTGTGGGTCTTCTCCAGCGGTATTATATTGTCAGCTGGCACTTTTATCATTTGTAGTTGCTACCCCCAGCCGATCTACCCCACTTTTAGTTTGCTCTTCTAATCTGCAGAGGCAGGAAAAATCAGGAATCTATGTTTGTTAGGAATTGTATGTGGAGGAAGGATCAAGAAGACTTGAGGACCCATGAGAATTCCACCCTGAGAAGTGGGGGTCATATGCAGAGAGCCCCAGCTTTCCCCCACAGTGCATTCCTGGTAGAGCAGATTATTGTAAGGCAGATTATAGTTTCTAATAGAAAGTTTTTTCTTTCTATTTAACCCTCTGATTGAGACTTTTGTTCCCAAGAAGTCAGCATCAAACAAGCTAGAGATGTGACCAGCAGTATGTCACAAACACAAAGGCTCAACACCTGTAAAACTCTGTCATCACTGAAAATTTTAAGATTCTGCTTCCAGCCATAGAATGTCAGTGCTCGATGAAGTCTTGGAAATTATCCATCCCAGCCTCCGCATTTTACTGATGAGAACAGGAGGTTGTACCTGCGGTCACCAAGCTAAGTCATGGCAAAGCCTCCATTCTAACCAGTTCTGGTGACTCCCAATCCAGTGCTCACTCTGCCACTGGCCTCCCTTATAAAAATCCTATAAAATGGGCATTACAGTACAATGCACACCAACTATAAAAGGGCCCCAATGTACTATAAAGTACACATAACAACATATAAAAATACAATACTGTTGTAGCACACATTTGGCCTATCTAAGAACTAATATGCTAGCTATAATAAGTGTTAATTAAGTCTTTAAATAATGGTAATTTTGCTACCTTCCAGGACGTAGAAGAGCCCTGAAGGAGGTGATTTGGAGTTGCCCATAGTCCTATAAAAGGAGAGTCCAAGGAAGCTAAAACTGATTATTTTAAAAGTTGTTTCCAGGTTCAGTTATTCTATCTGCTTCCCTATCATTTTGATATTGATACTATTTTGAAATATTGATAGCAATAGTCAACATTGACTGGGCTCTTATGAAGAGCTAGGTATGGGCCCTTTATGGGGCCCATTTATTCAGATCCCCACGAGGACCTGTGAGGTGGGAACCAAAACTATCATCTCTTTTATTCAGATGAGGAATCCCAGCTGGTAAGTGGCCACGCCAGGCCTGGGCAGGAAGCCTGGGCACTCAGCGCAAGTGCAGGCAGCCGCCTGTGCATCCCCCCATGGAAAGCAGTGGCTCAGAAACTCTTTCACAGACGAATCTTTCACCAGCATCCATCTCTTTCCTTCACAGGGCATGAAAATCAGGCCAGGAGGGTTTCAGTTTTAGTTGTATCACAAACAAACTTCTTGATCCTAGATCAGTCCCTCCCCCACTCCCACCCCCACCCCACCCTCACCCCCGGCCCTAAATCTGTAAAGTGAAGGCGCAGTACCATTGGTTCTTAAGATCCACTCGAGCCCTAACACTCTATAATTCTCATGTCAATTGTGGGGACTTGCAATGCAGGAGACTCTTGAATGGAGTCCTCTGGACAATATTTTCTGTGTCTCCCTCTTGTCCTCAAGGGGAAGGAAAGACTGGAGGTGACAGAGGAAGTGCTATCACCACCAAATCACCTCTGTGCCCCGGCAGCAGGTACTGTCTGCATATATTTAGTTCAGTCAGTTCTTCCAATACCCCCTCGAGGAGTTATTATTTTTCCCCATTTGGCATGAGATTTAGTCAGTGGGGATGCCTGGGTTCAAACAAATGTCTGACTTCTGGCCTGGAAAAGGAAAGGAAAGGGTGGTCAAGTCACATGTTTCTGGCCAAGGTGTGCAAGGTATATTCAGGCTGGAAGATTTATTTGGGGACTCAACTCCATGGTTTTAAGCCAGCAGGACGGAGCTATTTCCTTGGCCTCTCCCTGTTCTGCCTGCTGGACCCCACCTTCTGTGGGGCTTCAGAAACAGGCCAGAGAAGAGGGTGATACTCCTGAAGTGAGAATAGATGTCACTAGGTACTGTCACACGAACTGAGCTCTCAAATGGGATGCCCCCAGGTGACAGAACATATATTCAGATGGTGAAAAAATTCTAATGGATGTGGGTTGATTTGAATTTGGAGGTTGTGGGGATAGTTTGAGGAAAGCTTCCTGAAAGAAGCTAATTTAGACTGGATTCTGAAGCAAGAAGAGTACATTTTCATCTTCAAAGACATTGGAATGAATGAATATGAATGAGGTTCAAATTCTCTTTGCTGCCTGCCCTAGAGCATTATGCATGACCCAGATTTCACTCTCCACCATCAAGGCTTCTAGTTTTCCTGAAAGTTAAAACATCCTGTGACCTGTGTGTTCTGAGTTCTCAGTGACTAAAGAACGCAACAGGGATTCATTTATTCAGCAAGTATTTATTGAGCATCTAGTATATGACAGAACCTGCCCTAGACACTGGAGGATGTGATGATGAAGAAGACAAAAGCTCCGCCCTTACAGAGCTCATCTTCTGGAGATGGGGGAAGAGGTGTGGGGCTGGGCCAGTTGGGAGGACCAGCCTGGGTGAAGGCTGAGAAGAGGTCTCTGGGGCTTCTGCTGCCTCCAAGAGTGACAGGACCAAAATTTTTCCTTACTCAGTTCCCAGCTTCCCAGAAGAGGCGACCACCTTCACCTGTACCCCAAATTTCCACAGACCACACACCCTTGGGAGCTGGGGACAGGGAAAGAGGTAGCTTCCATTCTGGACCCCTAGACCTGCCAGGACGGGCCCACCTTATTCTGCCCTGTAACTGACCCATGTTCAAACTGCCCTGACAGCTGCCATGGGGCCAGTTCCCCACTGTCGAGCCTTTTCTAGCAAGTTCCATTGGCCAGACAGTGGATTCCTCAATGACCACCTATTTCAGAAACCCTACAACTTTCTCTGTGAACCACTCTGCCCCCCTCCCCAATCTCTAAATAACTTTTGCATTTTCACCCTTATCGTTTTCTCTCCCTTCCACCCCTCAGCCGCTCGCCCCATGCGGATGCCTGCCCCTCTGCCTTTGCATCTGTGCTACTCCCTCAGCTTAGAGCACCCTCACCTAGTCACCTGAATACATACTGAGTGCCCTGATGGGCTAGACACCGTGCCAGGCCCTGGGGAGACAATGATGAAAAAAGGCAGCCTGGGATTTCTTCTCTCACAGGGCTTACATTCTAGTGGGGCAGACAAAGAGTAAGCTTGCACATGAATGAAAAAAGTGATTATGAATTGTATTCAGTGCAGGGAAAGGAACAAATGGGAGGCCAACAGAGAGAACAGAAGGGGGTGGCATCAGCCGTGGTGGTGAGGAAGAGACAGTGGGCCGAGGCCTGGAGCATGAGTCGGTCCTGAGCCCATCTCAGGAGCAGGAGCAAGGGTGTGGGAGCCTCGTGTGTCCCTGGAAGGGACAGGCCGGTGTGACAGTACGAGAGGGGCGTGGGCACAAGACAGGGCTCACAGGCAGGCAGTCAGCTCTGTGATGATGGAGATATCCTGTATCTCTCCTGGCTATTGAAGTCATTTAAAATGAAATGAAATAAAAAATTCAGTTGCGCAGACACACACGCCACATGTCAGGTGCTCAGTGACCGCAGCACTGGACAGCGCAGGACCAGGCACATCCTTCTGGGCCCCTCGCTGGGGTCTGAACTTTATACTGAGAGCAGTGAGAAGTCATTGAGAGGACATCAACAAGGCGGTGACCAGCCCCTCCCGCCCCCTCGGCGCGAGCGGGACAGCGTCCCTTCAAAATGCACATCTACCCGGAAGCTCTGAATATGACCTTATTTGGAAATAGGGTCTTTGCAGAGGTAATCAAGGTAAGTTGAGGTCATCCTGGATTTGGATGGGCCCTAAATCCGAGAGATGTCGGTTTATAAGAGGAAGGAAATCTGGACACAGAGACCCAGACGCACAGCGGGGAGAACACTTTGTGAAGACACAGGAGCGTGGGGAGGAGGCCAGGGGACAGCAGCAGTGGAGATGGAGGGCGTGTCTGCAAGCCCAGGAGCTCCAAGGAGGAGGTGTGCGGCGACCAGCAGAATTAGGAGAGAGGTGCGGAACAGTCTCCTCTGAGCCTGCAGGAGGAACCACCCCTGCTGACACCTTAATTTTGGACCTTTGGCCTCCACAATTGCGAGGCAGTACTTTCTGTGGCTTTAAGTCACCAAGTTCATGCCGATGTGTTACAGCTGCCTTAGGAGACAAATGCACCCTCTCTTCCTGCCACTTCTCGATCCTTGCTTAGGAATCCCCAAACTAAAGTAAATACTCTCTCCTGGGACCCTTCATGATTGGCACCTGCCTTTGTTACAGTCCTTGTCACACCTGATTAGTTTTGGGGTGTTTACATGACCTCGAGCAGCCCGAGGGAAAGGACGTGTGCTATTTCTTTTTGTTTCCTCGCTGTCTGTATTACACGTACACATTCGGTGCTCAGGAGTGTTTATTTTGTTGAACTGCAGCCACCCCCTTGCTCTGGAACCCCTTTCAGGCCTTTTCCAAGCCTCTTGAGTAATTTGGGCTTGGCTAATTCCTCTCTAACATCCAGTTTCTCGCGTGAACTTTGCCCTCACTTCCTGCTGGTAGGGCCACCTCAGAAACGCAGATGCAGCCAGCAGCCCGCGCACATCTCCCTGGGCTGCTGTGAGAGCACAGGGAATCTGTCTTTCTGACTTCCTAAGGGGAGCTTACATCAGGAAATCAGAACTCGTTCAACCTCCTCCATCCCCCGCCTTGTCCTGAAAAGCAAATCCAGGAGCTTGTATTTGCCAGGATTTGAATAAACAAAGCTTCATAGGTGCTCAGTGGTGGTCCCTTTCAGAATCCTGGACCTCCCTGCCCTCAGGGGGCCGAGGCCAGGAAGGGAGCACACTCCCCCTTGCTGAGACCTTATACCACCTCAGGTGTCGGCACCTCCTGAGGGGACAGGACTGCAGGGCCACTGTGCCAGGCAGGTACAGACGGTGCACAGAGGGGGTCCCGGCCAAGTCAGGAAATGGGCAATGTGGAGGGGGTGGGGCTAGTGGAGGCACACCCCCAGCCCTTAGTCCAACACCCCAATTGCAGGATTGGAGGACGCGGCCATGGATCCCCCTATCCATTAGGGCTGGGCTAGAGGGATGCCCAGTGCTCATTTATACTAACGCTGCTCTGCTCTGGAAGGAGGAGAGAGACACAAAGGGCCTGGGGTACAGAGGCCCAGAAAGGAGGGCCTGGATGAGTATAAGGCATGCTGAGCTAGGCCAGCTAAGGGGCGAGGCCAGGGTGTGCACCCAGGGCTCCCTGACACGCCAGAACTCCCTCAGAGCCGCCATTCTGGTCTCTCTGGGTGGGGCAGGTGGGGCAGCGGCTGGGGAGGGAGGCGAGGTGATGATTAACAGCGGGGACCCAGCCCAGTCGGCCGGTTACCATCGGCACCAGATGTGCGCAGCGCCCCAATTCCAGTTCCGTACTCCCATTGTTGGCATCACCCGGGTCCTTTCTTTCCATCCACCATCTCCCCTTGGCCATCAGTGCTGTTTACATTCCCATGGTAGAAACAGGGTCCCTGGCCTGAGCCTCAGCCGTGGGATTCTGCTCAGCCCACGCATGGCTGCAGGGCCAAAGGCCGCTTCCGTCCAGACTCCAGGGCACTCCTAGGGGGACAGCCTGGGACAATAAGAAGAGCAGGAGTTTGCAGTCAACAGTCAAAGCTCTGCCACTCTAGCTGTGTGACCTTGGGCAAGTCATGTAACCTCTCTGTGCCTCAGTTTCCATATTTGTAACATTAGGTTGTAACACCCACTTCACCTGGTTCTCGTGGCCAATAAATGAGGTGTTACAAATAAAATGTCTAGCTTAGAGCTTGGCACGTTGTGGGTCCTTAAGAAGAAGCAAAACCTCCTTCTGCTGAGTACCTCCTAGTCTCCGATTTGACTGTTCTCTCTTCTGCAACTCTCCACTTAAGACATATATCAAGGGCCACATTCCCGACACGTGGCTTTCTTCCTTCATCTCAGGGCCTTCAAACATCCCTCCCTTCCCTGCCAAGAGAGGCCATGCCTCTTTCCAGACTGCTTGCAGCCTCTCTCCTCTTGTCCTGCCACCCCCCCCCCCCGGCCTCCCGTTCCAGCCGAGCACTTTTGTCTGTAATTCTGGTTCTATCCTTATTACCCTTGGGAACCTCAGAACTTTGGAGGTGGGGGGACCTCAGACACCATCTAGTCCAGCCCCATGATTGGGCTGAAGAGGTGGCTGAGCGCAGAGAGGTGTGGTGACAGGGCCTTGTGAAGATGTACTGCCCTGGGGGGCAGGATCCTTTGGTAGGTACATGAGGGTGGGGGCTGGATGACAAGCTTGAGCCACACAAGGGGAACCCAGGCTGGAGAGGAGTCCGAGAGGCAGTTCCTGGAGATGCTTCTCCCACTGCTGGGACAATCAATAGGGTTTGGGAGGTGGGGCAGCAACCCAACCGTGGGAGCTGCGAAGCTGCCAGGAGCTTGGGGTGTGTGCTCAGAGAGCTGAGCAGGCCTCTGTGCTCCCTCCTCTCTCTCTGTCACCTGCCCAGCCCCAAACCCAGCCCTGCACGGCCCCGATGGTAATTTGATGAGTCACCCGCCCGCGCCTGCAGACAGGGCAGCCCCACCCAGGGCAGCTGGCACCCTGGATGGTGTTTCTGCTCTGGGCTGCTGGGCAGGCAGCCTGCCAGACCACGAATGGGCACTGATGGGGAGCCAAGACGCCTCAGGGCCTTGGGCCAGGCTAAGAACCTGCTGAGCCGCAGAGCCTCCTATCTGCATTGCCCCATTGCCACAGCCAGGGCCTTTTGTAGAAAAGCCCAGGTCAAGGTGTCTTCTTCACAAGAACACCGACAACCAGCAGCAGGCCTGGATCTCCCAGGTCTGTGCTCAGTAGAGCCCTGGGCTTCAGGCTGCTCCCATAGTATCTGTAGTCTCCCACCAACAGGGTCTGAGTTGGGGGCCACGACCAATCACTTGAGCATCCCTCTGTCTGGCTGCCTCTTTATCTCTGCCTGTTCAAATCCTGTCCACCCTTCATAGCCCAAGTCAAGTGTTACCACCGTCCCCAAAGTCCTACGGATCCCCAGTTGGCAGCAACATCCACCCCCCTGAACTCTTGTCATTTGTCCCTCTTTTGGCCATTTACACATTACGCTTTTCTCTTCTACTGCACTGTAAACTCTGCATCATCAATAGGCTAAGTGCAGTGCCCTGAATATTGAAATGGCCAATAAATATTTATCCAGTTGATTTACATTCCATTTATGTGTTCTGTTATGACATCCCTGGGACCAGACACACTTTTCGGCACCTTTCTGCTCCCCACCTGCCCCCACCCTCTTTCCAGCGAATGGTGGCAGCAGACAACATCCACCAGGTTGAATTCAGGCCCTGCTGGAGTGCTGGTTCCACGACACCTTACCCTGCGGTCAGCACTGGTCTTAGCTTTCCACCCTCCATCGCAGCTGGCAAGAGAGCGGGGTGCAGGGGCAGGGTGCAGCCCGGCCAGGGACTGGGAGGTCCCACGGAACCTGAGCCTCAGTCCTTTCTAAAGGGGCCACCATGCACCCTTTGCATCTCCCAGTCCTGGCCCTTGATGGATCTGCTTTGGGAGACCTCCTGGCCCCAAAGAAGACTCCAAGGGTGCCCCCTAGCTGGGAGGATTCTGCCCCCTACTTGACTGGCTTGGAAGCTGACCCACCAAGCAGGGACCACTGGAATTCGGTTGACTCCCTGGTAGCCCCCGAAGCCCCATTTAAATCAGATGTCCCTGATCCACTTCTCTCGGTGCCAGAGCTCAGGCTGGGGTGGGGATGAGGGTTGGGAGAGTGGCAATGTGACATTAGAGACAGAATTTGCAGACTTAGCAGGAACCAGGGAATACCAGAGACACAGAAATGTGGAAGAAATAGGGTCCGCAGCTAGGAGATTTGCTTGTTCTATTGTCAAAGGAAATCATATGAGGACTCTCCCAAAGAGTAAGAACTTCAGGATGATTTTTGGATGATTTTTGCCTGTTTCTATCTTTAATTCACGGAAGCATGATAATGTGTCCCATCTATCTAGCTCTTTACCATTTACAAAGTGGTTTCATGTCTTTTATCTTTTGGAATCTGCCCATCAATTCCTTGAGTGAAGCGTTGGTCTCTATTATGTGCCCATTGCAAGGATGAAGGTACTGAGGCTGAGGGAGGGCGCACGGCTTGCCCAAAGTCATTGCTGGGGCGTGGCAGGACCAAGGATGGAAGACACTTCTTACAACCCCCAGCGGAGCGCTTTTCTACTGAACTTCACCACCCCACACACACTACACTATGCTACACACTCCACACACACCATACCACACACACACGACGTACCACACTACGCCCTCCACACCATACACACCATACCACACATGCAACACATAATACCCACACACGTCACACCACACCACACTGTACCGCACCCTCCACACAGCACACACACCACCACACACACTATACCACGAGAGATATGTGGGGTAGAGAGAGTTGCTGAAGTAAGGGCACAGGCTTCAGGGGACACTAATACTGAAACTCTCTCAGTGTCTTGGCATGAGCTGTCAGCCTGTCTCAGCACGTGGCTGGGTGGGGGGTAAGACCTGTGCTGGGCCGGGGTGGAGGGGTTGGCACCAGAATGACACAGCCCCTCAGCAATGGCACCACACAAGGGCCAGCTGGCTCCCGCCCAGCACCTGGGAGCCAGTCTCTCCTCTCTGGGCCCCCCTACCCCAGCCCGCACCATCTGACTTTCCATTTGGTTTCGATTCCTATCAAGAAAAGAACGGCGCCCCAACAGCTCTGGGAAAAGTGAAGCAGCCATGGGCGACGTCACCGCTCCACCGGGAGGAATTTTTGGAGCTAGGTAGGTCTCTGCCAGGAAGTTGGACGGGCCCACCCAGATGGGCTCTGACAGCCCATCATTTTCATACTTCCTCACTTAATGGGATGTCTTTAGGCAGTCAAAGAAAACACAGCCACAATTAAGCACAACAGGAAAACATAATAGGACTTTGTCTTTTTATGGGACCTTTCATTCTGAGTGCTCAGGCTGTTTATGAGCCTTGGTAGGTCCCCCGATACTCCCTTTATAGATGGGTAAATTGAGGTGCTGTACAGAACAGGGCTCTGGTCAAGTTATGAGTCAGTGCTAGTGGCCAGGAGCTCAGTTTTAAAGGTCCATCTGCCTTCCCTGCTTGTCAGGTCCACCAGACTTAAACAGGGCACTTTAGTTATTTTTTTTAGAAAGGTCCACAGGGTTTGCCATATTTTCTTGGAGATGGTCAGAATGGGGCTCAGCCAGCCTTCCTGGCTGGGGAGTGGGGTGTCAGGGGAAGAACTATTTGGAGAAACGTAAAAGGTGGGAATTGAGATAATAAAAGCACTGCCTGGGAGTCCATGGTCCCTCACTCTGCATGGTACAGAGCGGAACTCTGGGTCTGGCTTGAGCAACAAGTTGCTGTGTGACTTCGGACAAGTCATTTGCCCTCTCTGGGTTTCAGTTTCCTTGCTTCTAAAATGAGGAGGTTTGGTGGATACATTCCAGAATATGTTGGGCACATAATTAAAAAGTATTGGCAAAGTCGCTTGAGGGATGGAAGAAAAAATATGGAACCACTGAGCTTTACCACCAGGGAAACCCCTGACACTATCTCAAATATTAGGGATTCCCAAATCAATAGGCCCAGTCCTTGATCTTGAGGCTTGCTCTTATGAAGCTTATTTCTGTAGTGGAGAAACTAACCCTACCTATAGTTATGCCTAAGAGTTACTTCCAGAAACCTCTTCTGTTGCTCAGATGTGGCCTCTCTCTCTAAGCTCAACTCTGCAAGGAAAACCATTGTCCTTCCCCCTACCTGGGACATGACATCAGGAGTGAAAGTTTCCCTGGCAACATGGGACATGACTCCCAGGGATAAGCCTGGCCCTGGCACCATGGGATTGACAATGCCTTCCTGAACAAAAGGGGGAAAAGGAATGTAACAAAACAAGGTATCAGTGGCTGAGAGAGCTCAAATAGAGTCAAGAGGCTATTCTTGGGCAAGCTTCGGCTAAATATTGCTAATTACAACAGTATGAGAATCCCCAACCGAAACCATTCCTTTTAACCCTAAAGAACACCTAGGGCTCTCTCTGAGATTCTAATAACATTTCATGCACTAAGATTACTTTCCAGAAACCTACAACCTCCAGGTGGGTTCCTAGGCCAGATAAGTCCTGAAACCCATAGTGGCCAATCTTTGCAAGAACATCAACTAGTTCCATCCCCTTATCTCATACGATCAACACCCCTTTCCAACATGAAAACGTTAGAATGAGCGGAGCCCAAATCTGCAAAAGATTGGGAGAAGGGTCAGAGGAGAAGGAAGATTACAGAAGACAGGATTTAACATATGAGTATGACTGCTGAATCATTATATCAATATTTCTTTTAGTCTCCAGTGTCTTGGAGCAGCTAGAAGGAAAAACTTAAAATTGTGGAACTGTAACCCATATCATACTCTGAGATCTGTCCATAACTACTTGTTACAATGTATTTGAAACTCATTGCTTTTTGGGTATATATATACATATTTCACAATAAAAATGTAATAAATAAAGGAGGGGGTTGGAATAGATGCTAAATCAGTATTTCTTAAATCTTAATGTGCGTCAAATCATCGGGCAATCTCGTTAAAATGCAGATTGTGATCCCCAGGTCTGGGACGGGGGTCTCAGGGTCTGCACTGCCAGCCAGACCCCC
>PVIY010060367.1:0-11675 GCA_004026745.1 Myrmecophaga tridactyla
ATCGTCCTCCTTCCAAGGGGACTTGTCTTTATAAAATGTTTGATGTAGGGAAGAGAGCTGGATGAGTGATGTGAGAGGGAGTTAGATGACAAAAAGAAGGGGATAAAGGAAAAGGCTAGGCTTCCTTCCTTTGCTCAATTCCTCATCCAACTTACCGATAGAATTCATTCTTCTTCCTTGCAGGCAGATGAGTAAAGAAGTACTGAAAGACCAAAAGTGGTCCATCAATTAGTGTCAGTCATACAAAATTATAAAGTTATGTGAAAGGAAATTTCCCTTCTGCAAGTCGCCTCTCTATAGCGACGGTAGAATCCTTTACATTATTCTGAAACAAATTTAGGAGAGGGAGCTGAGGGAATACTTCATAGCTGTTTTTCTAATTGTCTTAGTTACCTGAAAGCATCGGTATTTTTATTACTTTTCCAGGTGATTTCTTGATCTCTCAGGAGAATAAACAATAAGCACTCAGCAGACTTAGTCCAGTAGTTTTTCAAATGTGCTCACACCTGTCTGAACCTTCCAGGCACACTGCCGTCAGCTCAAGCAGAAGAGTCTGACAATCCAGCATCAGAATTTATAAAGCAAACACACTCTCCTGACTCTGTTTTTGCCCTTGCGTTTCATTCTCCTCTCTTGAATTAAAGATGCCTAAATCCTATGTATACTTCCATACAAATCCCAATTGCAACATCCTCGAAGAGTTCCCTGAATCATGACACTGGTAATCTTAGAAAATAAGACTCAGGCTCATCTAGCTCAAACATGCATCTGGTGTTTTAAGCCCCACAAATAGCTGTCTTGTTCGATTTTAAAATGATTTCTTCCTTTTGAAAAAGTACTTCTTCTGGGTGGTTTGATCTTCAGAAAGCTATTTCTTATTTGGGGCCACAATGTGACATATATTGGTTTGGGTCATCTTTGAAGAATGACAGATTATGCTTACTTCTGCTTTTAAACGACATTTCCTCAAATGTTTAAAGACAGTTGTCACAGCTCCTTTTCTGAAATAAATATTCCCAGTTTCATTTTTGTCTCATTTTATTTTCTCCCATTTCTATGACAATTCTATTTCATTTGGTCTGAATATGCTCCTCCTTACACCGTACTATGACTCCTCGAACTTGGGTGTAAATATTCTGCTTGTGAGTTGATAAGTGCAAAGTCATTGCTCTGAACTCCCATAACATTTTTCTTGTCCTACTGGTACTTATAGTAGTAATACTTAATATCATCAATTTTCTAAGCTTCTTAATGTAATTTTCAGATCCTTTTCAACTTTGTATTACTTAAAACATTAGTATATTTTAAAAATTGATGCTTGGTCAAAACAAGCAGATGTGCTGTAAGCTAAATAATTATTTCCCACCCACCACAAAGCTGCACACAATTCTGTTCTCCATTATCTTACTTTGCAGAAAGGAGTTTACAGATACAATTAAGTTAACCTCCGTGATGACGAGATTACCCTGGACTATCTAGGCGGGCTGAATGCAATACTAATGTCCTTATAAGAGAGAAACCCACCTGTGGGCAGAGTGATTTTGGGCCACTGGCCAAGAATGTAGGCAACTTTTGGAAGTTGCAAAAGATAGGGAAATAGATTCATCTCTAAAGCTTCCAGAAGGAACACAGCTGACGTATTGGACTTCTGACTACCAGAACGGTAGAATGATAATTCTGTGTTGTATAAAGCCACTAAGGTTGTGGTGATTTGTTACAACAGCAACAGACAAGAATACAGAATGGAATTATAAATAATTGATTTTAAATCTCTCAGGTCGAATATGTTAAAAAAGAATAGCTTTGGCGTACAGGTATTCCTTTCATGGATTATAAAATACACGTTAGTTAGGATGGGCTATATTATACATGTTATTTGTGTGTATAATTTTGCTTATGTAATATTTAACTTGAAATCAAAGTTTAAAAATACCAAAGATTACTTAAATATTCCCTTAGGTCCATCTCCTATCTTCCATCCATCAGCTCCCTCTTTTTGTAGATGGCTATTTACTGGAAGCAATTTCATTTTGTCATAAGAAATACCAATTTGGGGTTCATTATTCTGACCTGCTAATTGAAATAAAATTGCTACAAAATGGAAACTAACACTGCCAAAGTTTTGAGTAAAAATAATTACATTAAATTAGAGCCTGTACTGGTAAGTTCTTATAATAATCACACTTTATCTGGAGTTGAGTTATTTCCAGATTCTGAGATACTGTGCTATATGTGCATAACCTGGAATTTCCCTGGAAATTTGGGAAGCTATGTAACACTTCAGACTCAGAGTAGGAGTTCTGCAGCTCTGAAAGTCAACACTGCTGCATCTGACAACTGTTAAAGAGATTGAATAAGAGATCAGGCTTCAATTAGAAATCATGAAGCCAATCCTGTTGGGACTAAGGTAAATAAGAATATAGAGCAAAAGACAAAATTGTCTGTATTTTAGAGCTTCACCTACTGTATGAGACCAAAGGAAAAAAGGTTGATTTTGTCCAAAACCTAAGTATTCTATAGCACACAATCTAAATCAGCCAGCTTGGAAAGATCATTTAAACAAATCAAACACATGGAGCCTAGAATGGGACAAGGGCTTGTAATTCTATGTAGTTTAATATAATACATGGAGACATCCCAGAATACATTGGGAAGATAATTACAAAGTATTGGCAAAGTTCCTTGAGGGATTGGAGAAAAAATATGGAACTGTTAAACTTTTCCACCCTGGAACCTCTTGATACTCTCTTAAACATCAGAGACTCCCAAGCTAATAGGCCAACCCCTTGATCTTGAGGCTTGCTCTTATGAAACTTATTTCTGTAGTAGAGAAACTAAGCCTACCTATAATTATGCCTAAGAGTAACTTCCAGGAAACCTCCGTTGCTGCTCAGATATGACCTCTCTTGCTCAAAGCCAAATACTGCAAGTAAGATCATGATCCTCCCTACTACATGGGACATCATATCCAGAGGTGAAAGTTTCCCTGGCAGTGTAGGACATGACTCCCAGGGATGAGTCTGGCCCTGGTACCTTGGGATAAACAATGCCTTTCTGACCAAAATGGGGAAAAGAAATTTAAAAGATAAGGTGTCAGTGGCTAAGAGAGTTCAAAGAAAGTTGAAGGGCTATTCTGGAGGCTATTCTTATGCATTCAGCTAGATATTGCTAATTGCTTCTGTTTGCCAAACCCAACCAACATCATTCCTGTTAACCCTAAATAATATTCTTGCTAACCCTAAAGAAAATAGAAGAAACAATCATTTCTTATGACAAAATGAAATGATTTCCAATAAATAGTCCCCTAGAAAAAGAGGGAGGTAGGGAATGGGGGATGGGGATGGAGCTAAGAAGATACTTAAGTAACCTTAATTTTTAAATATTTCTTTCCAGTTTAATATTACATAAGAAAAATTATACACACAAATAACTTAGAGTTTGTGTTAGTTTGAAGCTATTATGTTCTCCAGAAAAGCCATGTCCTTTAATCCTCATTTAATATTGCTGGGCGAAAAATTTTTTATTATTTCCATGGATATGTGTCTCCACTCATTCAAGGTAAGGTTGCTTACTGGAGTCCTTTGAGAAGGAGCCATTTTAGAAAAAACTTTAGAGCCACCAGAGTGGATAGAACCCCAGGGAAGCTGTTGAAGATTTCTAGAGAGAAATCTAGTAGACATTGTCATGTGCCTTTCCAGCTGAGAGAGAAACTCTAAACATTATTAGCCTTCTTGAACCAAGGTATCTTTCCCTGGATGCTATAGTTTGGATGTTTTTATAGGCTTGCTTAATTTGGACAGTTTCATGACCTTAGAACTGTAAATTTGCAACTTAATAAATTACTCTGTTTCTGGTATATCACATTCTGGAAGCTTACAAACTAAAACAGATGTTGGTACCAGAGATGTAGGGTGCTGCTGTCGTTTGCAAATACCAAGCATGTTGGAGTGGCTTTTTAAAATGGATAAGGGGAAGATTTTTTAAGAGCTGTGAGGAACTTGATAGAGAAGGCCTAAAATGCTTTGAAGAGATTGTTGGTGGAAATGTGAACTCTAAAGATACCTATGACAAGACCTTAGACAGAAATGAGGGATATGTTGTTGCAGACTGGAAGGAAGGTGGTCCTTGTTTTAAAATGGCAGATAATATGGCAAAATGATTTTAAAAGCCATGAACATGGATATGTAGATGAAGAGATTTCCAAATTAAATGTGGAAAATGCGGTCTGGTTTCTCCTTGCAGCTTATAGTGAAATGTGACAGAGAAGATATAAGCTGTAAACTGAACTCTTGGGTATGAAGAAATGAGAAATTCATGGTCTGGAAAATTCTGGGCTCCCAAGAGGGAGACCCCAGAGAATAGTGCCCCATGTGAGGATTTAACCAGTCAACCATTTCAGATAAAGCCAGAATAACACATGAAGTTATCCAGGAAGGATACATGGAAAGTCCTATCATCTGATGGTTATGATCCTGCCTGTTCATAGAAACCAGCAAAAGTGTTGTGGGATCTATATAAACAGAACCACTGTCAGTCTGAACTAAGAGGGGCAGAAAAGGGACACATTGGAGAAAAAATAACTTCAGAGGCACAACCATGAAAGCTAAGGTCTGAAGTCACTAAAACATGGACCAGGAGAGTAGATCCCCCCAAATACTTAGAGATGGTGAGTTAGCTCCAAAGGCAGAGGGTGGGCTTTCCACCTCAGGAAGAGTTGTGCCCTAGGCCTTGAAGAGGGTGGAACACATTCCTTGGGGACTGGGGAGACCCTGGCTGCCACCACATTGTTCTGGAGGGGTTGAGCATGTGCCATGAAGATGGCAGAGAGCCCAGTTGTGGCCCTGATGCTTTGAGAGGGTGGAGCCTAGAAAAGAAAAAGTGGTCTCCCCAATGTCCCTCAAGGTTGCATTTGGAGAGAGGTGGGCTGCTGCACTGCACCTTGAAAAGTGTGGAACTGCCACTTTCCAAAGCCCTGAGAATAAATGACTCTCTGTCTTTGAAATCCAATGGAGTTTGCCCTGCAGGTTTCAAAACTGTATGGGTCCATTGACCCCTGTGTTCCTTCCAATTTCTCCCTATGGAAATGGGAATATGTATCATATGACTGTCCCTCCTTTGCATATTGGCACCAAATAACTTGCTCTGAGTTTTATAGGTCTAGAGCCAGAGGAGAATTATGCCTTAGATTGTTGAGATTTTGTGCTGTTTCTGACTTTGTATTGTATTTGTATTGTTACTGAAATGGTTTAAGGCTTTCTGATATTCTTATGGAATTAATATATTTTGCATTTGGAAAGAACATGTATTTGGGGGGCCCAAAGGGTGGAATGCTGGCTTGAAGCTATTATGTACCCCAGAAAAGTCATGTCCTTTAATCCTCATTCAGTATTGCTGGATGGAATCTTTTGATTGTTTCCATGGAGATGTGACCCCACCCCTTCAAGGTTGGTTGCTTACTGGATCCCTTTACGATGGAACCATTTTTGAAAGAGCTTTAGAGCCAGCAGAACTGATAGAGCCACCAGAATGGACAGAGCCCCAGGAAAGCCATTGAAGATTCCTGGAGAGAAAGCTAGCAGATATCATTGTGTGTCTTTCCAGCTGAGAGAGAAACCCCAAACATCATCAGCCTTCTTGAACCAAGATGTCTGTCCCTGGATCCCTTAATTTGGATAAATAAAAAATAAACAGAAAGATGCAAAATAATAAATTTAGAAGAATAGCTACACTAACAGATTATTGTAATTTTTACTAATTAATTTCTCTGCGTATATACCCAAAAAGCAAGGTATGATGTTCTCTAAGATCACTAAATTAATCCTGGAGTAATAATTTCTCATTTGTAGTCTGAGTGCTTCATTCAACGTACCATTTGTCATTTATATATAAGGATATGAAATCTAGCATCCTTCCATAAGGAGATGAAAGACAAGCAGAAACTTCATTCACTACCAGTCTGTTATGGGGCCAAAAGCTTATGCAATTCTTCTAACTTGCTCATATATACACTTGCATTATAATGAAATATTGATCAAGATTTTATTTTTAAATTTATAGTTAGCAATTTTGTCATATTGTTTTAGTTTGCAAGTTGCTAGAATGTGATATATCATAAATGAATAGCTTTCCAAAAAGGGAAATTATTAAGTTGCAAGTTCACAGTTCTAAGGCTGTGAAAATGTCCAAATTAAGGGACCCAGGAAAAGACACATTAGTTCAAGAAGGATAATGATGCTCAGGGTTCCTCTCTCAGCTGGAAAGGCACATGGCAACATCTGATAGCTTTCTTTCTTTCCAGCTCCTTCAGTGGCTTCCCTTGGGGTATTTTTCTTTCATCTCCAATGGTCTCTGGCTGTGTGGGCTCTGTTGGCTCTGGTTGCTCTAAAGCTATTTCCAAAATGGTTCCCTCTTAAAGGACTCCAGTAAGCAACGCCACCTTGAATGGGTGGAGACACATCTCCATGGAAACCATCTAATCAAAAATTACCACCCACAATTGGGTGGGTCACATCTACAGGGAAACAATCAGAAATTCCGCCCAGCAATATTTAATGAGGATTAAAGGACATGACTTCTCTAGGGTACATAATAGTTTCAACCTGGCACACATATGATATTTAACCAGTTTCTTAGGCTTTGAGACAATATTCATGCAAGATTTTATAGTAATACATGGAATCAATTGCTAAGTATTTAAACTGTTAACAGTGAAAGGCAAAAATTTGTCAGTGATTATAAATGCATATTTGTATTTGTGGTAATGATTTAATTTAGCAATTAGTTTCAAACTTTGATTACCTGTTAAGCATCAAGGGAACATGAACAAATTATCTGTGTAATCCCAAACTTCGTTATTATACAGTCTCCATTAAAGACTGCACCTATACAAAGGATCACAGGTGATCACATCCAAATAATGAGTAAGTCAGTACTTCAGAAAGTTAAAAATAGACTTAATATGTGACCCAGCAATCCCACTGCTAGGTGTGTACCCAAAATAATTGAAAGCTGGGACTTGAACAGACATTTGCAAACCAGTGTTCATAATAGTATTATTCACAATTGCCAACATATGGAAGCAGCCCAAGTGCTTTACTTTCTTGCCTCAAATCCTTCTCTTTCAATTTAATAGGCTAATAGGAGGTCATCTGGAGTAGTGCTCTTTCTAATACTTTCAGTCTCTGAAAACTAGGCAATATTTTTTTTCCTAAGATCAGGCTTTTCATAAACTATATTGTGAAAAATAGAATATAAAAGGCACACACACATCATACCTTGACTATTTCAAATGCTTTTCTGAGAGAGCTATAGGGTCAATAAGCTAAGTCTGCAAACTGAATGTTTTGTACTGCAAAAGATAACCCAAAAATTTCAGTAACTTAACACAACAGAGGCATATACTTTGCTTACATATAGTCCAATCGGTGGAAGGAGATGGGACCAGTGCTCTACTCAGTTATTCATGAATCCTTATTCCTTTGATATTGTGGAACAGCTTCTCTCTATATTTTTGAAATTCTCTGTAGTCAGTAAGACTACGGGGTGAGGGTGGGGGAGGGGTACCAAGAAGGACATAATCACGGGTGAAACCTGGAATGACATACATCACCTACTGCCACATTCCAATGGCCAAAGGCCATCTAGCGACACCTGCCTACAAAGCAAGCTGGACAATGTGATTTAGCTGTGTGCCCAAAAGAAAATGGACACCTGTTTAGTGAACAAGTAGCTTTCTCTGCTTCTAGAGTGTGTAAGATGCATTTCTTTGCTGCTTAAGCTGTTTGAAGTCTGACAAGATGGGACCAGACATAAGTTGTGACCATATGACTCTCAATTTAATAAGTTTTTCAAAATTGGTTGAAGCAAAATAGTCATTATGAGAGTGAGCAAGCCATAAGAGATGAAATTCAATTCTAAATTCCAAACAGTAATTGAGTAGAGCAAATTGAATTTCACTCGAAAATAATTTATTAGTTTTGTTCTATTAAATGAATCAATACCAACGAACGATAGCAAGGAAGAAGAAAAAACACCCACTTTTGTGCTGTTGATTTGATCTGTGTTGATTTGATAAAGGAGCTTCTTTAAGAAACATCTAGTGGTTTGGTTAATTTTGGCCAAATAATGGCCAATGTCAATGACCATTAATATTTGCCTATGTCAGGATAGAAACCATGCCTTTCAACAAGTCAATATACTATATAAAAGTGAAAAGCATAAAATAATTTTCAGATTTTGGAGAACAGTCAAAGCACAACTATGATCCATGACAGGAGGGAAAAACACAAGATGAGTCCTACAAACACCCAACATTCTAATTAGATGCAGTGCTTTTAGAGTGATGGAGAAAGAGAGAATCTAAACAGAACCTGAACGTGCTGTTGAAGTGAAAATAAAAAGATTCGAGTTAGAGGAGACTGAGGAGGCTGAAATTTGCAGGGCAGAGTACCAGCGGCAAGGGAAGTACGTAGAGAAAGACTTTTAGAAATATATATAAGGTCCTTCTTTGGTCTTTGGCTAAATACTAGTATGTACATAAGTAGGAGGAAATTCCATAAGGTCAGGCAAAGAACAATTGCCAGTGAGCTGTAAGTTGAACAATTCTCTGAGTTCACAGAAGCCAATTGGAATAGATAGATCCGTTGAATATTTGGGACAACCAGGAAATGCAACCATGAGAAATGCATGCCTTAGTAGGAGGGGTAAGTTACCCATCAAGTAAAGGCTATTTGTACCCACCAAACAAGCTGTTCTACAAATAACTACCTGCAAAACAAACTTTAATGCTCTTCAAAAAGCAGAAAATGTTACACATAACCCATCAACAAGAATATACATATATGTGACAGAGATCAAAGCCCAGAAATTTAACTTAACAATCATATATCTGTTTAGAAAATATTTGTATGGATTCATTTATTAAAAGCGCTATCTATAACTACCTCTCTCATTTTGTTTTGTTTTTGTTTTTGCATGGGCAGGTACCGGGAATTGAACCCAGGTCTCTGGCCTGGCAGGCGAGATCTCTGCCTGCTGAGTCACCGTGGCCTATCCTCTTATTTAGTTTTTAATACATCTTTTGACTCCTTACTTATAAAATTTAGCCTTTTGCATATTATAATAAAGCATTAAATGATTTTAATTGTTAAAGTATAAATTATGATAAATAAAACTTAAATTATCTGGATATTCTCCTCAGAAATATGATGAAAAAGGCAGTATTTCCACAAAATATCTCTTCCTAGCAATAAATTAAAGATAATATTTTATGGAAATAGAAAACCATCAAATGTTTTAAAGTAATAGTAATGAAAATATATGGTAATTAAGAAATAGGAATTAAATTCTAATATTTTGGGTCAGGGCTCAGCAAATTTCAGCCTGTTGGTCAAATCTGGGCAACCACTTTTTTTTTTTCTTATATGCTGTATGGTGGGGTCACATTTCATTATCTTTCTATGTGAGTATCCCATTATTGCAGCACCTTTTGTTGAATTGTTTGCTTATTTGTTTTGGTTTGTTTACTTTGCTTGTTTGTTTTTCGGGAAGTACCTGGACTGAGAATCGAACCCAGGTCTCCTGCATGGCAGGTGAAAATTCTACCACTGAACTACACTTGCACCCCACACACACCTGTTTTGGTAAATAGAGTTTTATTGGAATACAACCAGGCCCTTTTCTTCCCATATCAACATGGCTACTTTTGCATTACATGGCAGGGTCGAGTTGCGAGAGAGACCACATGACATGTAAAGCAGAAATATTTTCTCCCTGGCTCTTTAGCAAAAAAGTTTGCTGCTCCCTGGTTGAGATAATTGTAACATTTCAAAAATGCATGGCTCAACTTTTTTCACTTTAAGCATTTATGTACTGTAAGCTTACTTTAAGATCATCTATCTACTACATGAAGTGGCTTAACGTTTTAAAAGCACATATTGTGATGCAACAAATCATGAAACCTCTTTAGTAAATAAACAGGGAAATGTATGGTAAATGGAAAAGTTTGATTTTTGTAATGCTTCCTATGGCTTCTTGGGATGAGCCTCTTCCAGCTCGCCTCCTTTTGCATCTAAAACACTGAGGCCGTAGGTTTCTTTTTTCCTTTTCTATTTTTTTGTTTTGTTTGTTTTTTTGATGCCTTAGATTTTGAAATGGGCTGTTTACTATTTGAAGAGAACCCAGCTCAAATGCTATCTTCCTGTGAAGCTCTAAGTCACTATTATCCAGGTAGAAATAACCTCTCTTTCTTCCCAAATCCCAGCCCATTGTTACATGTATGGTGAATGTCATGGTATATTTTGCAACACAAATATTTGTTTCTAAGCTTGATCTTCTCTAACATATCCTCCATAAAGACAGAGGCTGCAGTTCCTTAACTTTTTGTTTCTTTCCATAACCCTTCAAAGAAAGGAGCAATCTGCACACACAGCAGGAACTAAATAAATATCATGTGAATAAATGAGAAGAAATAATGAATATCTGAATGGATTTAGTTACACAAGAGATGAATACGACATCAGAGTCACAGGAGATAGCTTGGCCCAATTCAGGGACATAGACTACAAGTCCCTCTAAATGTTTCAGCAGTTTTACAAGTCAAAAATCATCAAGGGAAGCATGAGGCATCTCAGGGAAGATCACGCTGATGGCAGCGAAATCGCTGAAAGAATCTATTCAAAAGCTTTAATCAAAGAAACCCAGTAATACAGTGCTTTGCTTAGATTTGGGAAAATTTCAAGCCACAGTCATAATTTCTAATGAAGACATTCAATTTAGTTTCAAGGTCAGTAATAAATACTTATATTGTATTTTATGTTTAAAGTAATAATAAGTTTAAACTATCTCTGAATTGGATTTCAAAGTAGTTTTCATAGTTCTGAATAGCATAAATGCAAAGACAACTGGACTACTAGTGTGTCATTTGACATTTATATAAAAATTACATAATTAACTTTATGGATTTCAGGTTGAAGATAGATTTTTGCATGCCTGCAGAAGTCAATGCGTTCACTAGGTTAAACCCCTTTCACAGAAACCAAGTGAAAATTTATGAACATTCTCACAAAGAAGTTCAGAGTTTACTTAAGATTATCTTAGATTTAAGCAAACAAATATTTAATTAAACAATAACTTTGCAATCAGAGAATTATATAGGATGTGGAAGTTTCTATAAAATTATTATCACTTTATTTTTGCTTTGCTTATGTACTAAAGCCTTGCTTAAAATATTTTAAATTGAAATGCACGATGGCTTGAAAAGAAGCAAGGACACTGACTTTGCATCATTTGGGAAGTACTGTACCTGATTGTTACCCTATGAACAGAGATGAGTGTCCCAGTCAGTGCCTGCTTGACTCCACCAAACCCCATCCAAACACAAACACCTGAGGCTCCTGAGCTCAAAGCCTCATCCAAACACACCTGAGGCTCCTGACCCCCAAGGCCCCATCCAAACACACCTGAGGCTCCCGACCCCCAAGGCCCCACCCAAACACACCTGAGGCTCCTGATCTCAAGGCCCCACCCAAACACACCTGAGGCTCCTGATCTCAAGGCCCCACCCAAACACACCTGAGGCTCCTGATCTCAAGGCCCCACCCAAACACACCTGAGGCTCCTGATCTCAAGGCCCCACCCAAACACACCTGAGGCTCCTGATCTCAAGGCCCCACCCA